>JAMAGZ010000072.1:0-167552 GCA_023626575.1 Penicillium sp. PF1803 | reverse complement strand
AGTTAACCATGGATATATATTTTGGTGGGGTTAGGTGTCGGAAACGGAATGCACACAGACTTTTGCGCCCTATTGTATATCCTAGCATTTGTGTGGAGAATGGCAACCAGTTTTTGCTTTTGTCTTCCAGTTCTCGCATCACCTCATTATGCCGGCATTCAATAGAATTGAATTGGATAATAAATTGTTTGATGGAACAATTGGGCCTGTAAATAAGTGTTCCTGGATGAATTGCACGTGTACTTAGCCCAGGCAAAAACATCATGTGCCTGATCTTTCAGGCTGCAAGTCCTGCCTGTTCTAGCCCCAACGTTCGGAATATCCATAGGCCCGTCTTGCGGGGGCTCTTTAGCCTCAGCTGACAACAAACCCTCAACCAGCATCATTTGTGATTTATTTACAACAGTGTCACCATGGCGCGAGTCTCAGATTTGATCCGGGACTCGAGGCTGGAGACCTTTTTCCTTCCCGATTGTAGTGTGGAAACAGTCCATACGTACCGAGAATCAGACATTTCTTCGCGCAGGCGCGTTGTTGCTAGATCTGAACATTGGAAACGACTTTCTAAAACTGGAGGTGGTGCTTATGGAATTGTTTGGTTGGAAAATGTACTAAAGACAGTCATCAGCGCAATCTGCAATCATTGCGGGCCGTTAAGCAGATTGATATAGACACGCGATTTGGTCCTATTGATTATAACCGCGAGCTAGAAGCTATTGCTAAATTCTCGTATGCTCGAGTATTTCTAAGAGGAGTAATTATTACGGTTTGAAGAAACTTGACTAGCATTTCTAGTACGTACGATGCTTTGTTCGGTCATTTGGGTGGTACGAAGGCCCTAACCAGCTATTCATCGCCATAGAATATCTCGAACTCGGTGATCTCTATCAATATTCACACGACAAGCCAGCCCTTCTAGAAGTTGAAGCAAAGGAGACAACTTTCCAGATAGTAGAAGGCTTAGAAATGATACACGAAAATGATTTCGCTCACCGAGACCTAAAGCCGAGAGTAAGTTCCATGCGTTGCGGCAATACGTTTCAGGATTCATACCGAGTCTCATTCTAACAGATATCTTAGAATATTTTTATCAAGGCAAGACCTCCAGACGATGGTGGATCAAGATTGCGGATTTTAGTATCAGCAAACGTATTAAAGACGGCCATGGCCAAACCTCCACTCTACGCGGTACCTCTAGATATGTTGCCCCCGAGATCTGGGGATTCATCGAGCGAGGCAGTGTATATACAACTGACATCTGGGATACTGGGGAGATCTTGTTCGAAATATTTGTCAAGAAACAAGTGTTTGCACACCTTGGTTTGCTTTCTGTTTACGCAAACAAACAAAGGTTCCTATCAGGCCAGCTTGTCACTGCTGGTCTCAGTCAGGAGGGTGTTGATTTTGTGTCATTGCTAATGAGGGCGCAACCAAAAGACCGTCCCACAGCCAAGGCGGCTCTATCTCATCAATGGCTGGCAACAATTCCATCCCCAACGTTACAAGACCCTGATTCTCAAGTGTCCAATGTAGGGGACACGCATGACACTACTCCTGTACCTGATCCGAACTCATCTTCCGTCGAAGAAATGACCGAAGAGTTTGCTTCATGGGACACAGAAGAGCTGACACAAAAGACGATTAAACCTCACAAGCCGGATAATGATATCACGGCCTTGCTGGGTTACAACAAGACTATGTCCAAAAGTAGGACTGCTTTAAACCCCAACTCTGCATACAAAGATGCTATAGTTACAGTCAGAACACCTCAAGAAGCAGCACTGCATTGGACGGGTCTCAGAACACTCTTGACCAGACCGTTACATTCCCCAACAACCACATCATCTCAAGGAAGCCTGAAACACAAGATACGTTACTCCTGGCACACCTAAAAAGTTCCGTGTATCTTCTCAGTCGTCATCACCGAAGCAAAGCCTATCGTGATGGTGGAAAAGCTTTAGAGCAAATGCCCAGGAAGCTGAAATAAAAGGTATCCTCCTATTGATGGCTGAATAGGAACCCGATTGGGGCCCCCGGGGGGGGGGGGGGGGGGGTTCGGTCTCGCTTATGGCTCATTATTCGTGTTGGCTGATTCCTATCGCAGAAGAACTCCCCCACGGCGTTTTTGGTGTGCCGTTAGATGTTAGCATTGAATACGCCAATGTCGCACTCTCATTGATCAGCGAAGAAGGCGATAGCCTTATTACCGGATATGTGCCAATTATCATCGCCAAGTGCGGCGTGTTCCTCAAGGCAAAAGGTCTTTATCGATCCTCTATTCTCACAACGTTGTTGATAATCGCTGATTTCTTCTATTAGCCACCGATGTCAAGGACATTTTTGCAGTCAGCGGGTCACCCGAGAAAATAAGAGACCTCGAATTGAGTTTCGATTCACTGGCACGCTATGGGAAGGGCCTAGATTGGTCAGACTATAGCGTTCACGACGCTGCGAATCTTCTCACTCCGTACCTAATTCAACTCCCTGAACAAGTTATCCCATTGGCGTTTTACCACAAACTTCGAAAACCGATAGAGGCGTTAGGGCAGGAAGAAGAGGAAGTCTCGGCGCTAATAGCGGATTCCAATATTTGAGGCGGTTGTCGCGGCCTATCAAAGCCTGGTCGAGGAGCTCCCTCGTAACTACAAGCAGCTGTTTGCATACATGCTTGGTTTTCCTGCTGTCTTTGCTGCCAAATCAGATGAAACTGGCATGTCAACAGCTCATTCTTGTTGTGGCCATTTTTCAACCCGCGCTATTGGCTCATCCATCATACGATAGCGTGCTCGAGGGGTACAAGTTGAGCCGGGTAGTGTTGACTTTCTTAATTGAAAATCAGGATCGATTTGTGACGAGCTTTCGCCGGGCTCGTCGATATGAAAAGCACCAAGAGTGAACTTTTGTCAATCTCGAAGAAAGATGAGGCTGTTTTTATGCCTGGCCCGGACTACCCCTGCCTCAAGGCCATCAGTGACTGAGGGGCCGGGTAGCTTCTCTATCCAGGGGCTGGAGTTGGTGGCTTCTAAGGATTAATATAGCTAGGCAGCCTGTTTATTTACATATATACGAGCTTACAGCGTAACCGTCCAGCTAGCGTATGCAACGTGGTCTCATTAGTGTCGCACTCGGCTGGCTAGGGCAGAAAGCAGTAGTAGTCAAGCTCTCGTACCAGAATTTGTAACTCTCCTCAACTTTGCAGTAGGCTTTAATTTGGGCTGCTCAGTTCATACATCTGTCAGGGCTGAATGCATTTTTATCCTTGTTCCTTTTATTCCTCATGTTCCTGGCAAGAGATGGGTCATGAAATCTTGTGGTATAGGCTTACTCATTATGAAATGCAGGTTGACGAATTTGAAACAACACTTGATAGAGTGTGAGCTGTTGAGCAGAAGCACAAATAAACTTTCTATTCTTGAGGGGCATTCTGCCCCAGTTGATGCAATCGTATGGTCCCCAAATGAGCCCAGATTTAGCTGGCATCAGGGTCGAGGAATGCTTCCCATCATTGTTTGGGATTTGACCACCGGAGCTTGCTTACTGAATTTGAAGGGGCACATTTACCACGATGAACGGCTCACTGTTCGGTCAATTGCGTGGTCGCCAGATGGAAACCAACTGGCATCCTGGTCCACTGAGCACACAATCAATGTCCGGCACCTGATTTCTCCTCAACACATACGATTAATCACGCATATTCCCCTGAAAAGTTGGAGTTCGATCCAGTTATTTCCAATTTTCTGCACACATCAGAGGGTACGTATGACGCGAGAGATAATACCACCTTGGAGTTGTCTCCCGTTGATACTTTTCCATGTTTATGGCATAAACGATACTGGTGCTTGGATAACTTACAAAGATCAAACTATTTTTTGGCTACCTTCATAGTACATGGGCTAGATATGGGTCGGGTCATCTGTGGCTTTTGGTACCGCCAAGAGTCGTTTTTTTTGATTCTCACATTCGCTCTCGGTTGCCCCTCGGTGTCTACTGCGTGATATTATTGACTTAGATATGTGTTTCTATGTTTTCAAATATGATTTTTGCTCTTTGCATTGATTTTAAGCTGTTAGTGTCCAAGTTTGGGCAAAATTGTTACTTTGAAAGCATGCTGGTTGCGGACCCTCATGATTAAGATGGTTATCTATCCAACGCTCGGGTATTCGGCTCCATGTCTTGTAGCGAAGATCCTTCCTATTGGTCTCAAAGGTTTTCAGTCGAATCCCCAAGAAGCATTTCATGTGAGAATGATAAGCGCGTGGTGATTGTCAAGTAATCATTGGTTCCCCGTAATGGCGTCCAATAATCAACGGCGCTACGCACATGTACCGTGACTCTGGAAGCAAAGAACCTCGACTTGGCGGGCTAAAATCCATGCAAGCTCACTGTTTTTGCCAAGGCAGGAACAGATTGTTCTCCGCAAGAACAATCGGTGGGGTTGGATTTCTTTGTCCAGAACTCTCCACAGTTGAGTTGGTGGGCCAATCACATGCCGTTCCCAGTCCGGCGGGTCTTCCTCGTGGCCAGCCAACCAATCAAACCAAGCGTCTTTCAACCTTAAAGCTATTCCACTTTCAAGGTACCTTAATATTGTTCTTCATTGATATCGGGTCACTCAATCCATACAGTGTAGCCGCCACCGGAGACACCATCCACATCACCAGCAGGAGCGGTATTTGCCTCACAAAGAATTTGCCTGGGAAATATACGAAAGTGGGGAATGCCCCCTGTCGCCTTGGAACTCTCTTAAGATTGTTCTTAATATTGTTCTGCGGAGAACAATATCAAGACCCCTGGCAAACATCCAAAATCGCAGCCTCCGAGCCCCCACGCATTCTTTCAAGATGTAGCATACCTCGAGTCATGAGCCTCCATCTCATCTCAGCACCCACGTGGTTGAAAGAAATTCCAACCTGGCTCGACGCAGCCACGTCGATTCACGATGTCGAGAACAATATCAAGCCCCGCCCAACACCCAAGAACAATCCCGAATTTGGGCATTCCGCGACTCATCTCTTACCCAAAACGGCATCAGGCTACATCGAGCACTGTCTCCCATTGTTCTTCTCTAACTGAGATTGTTCTATCTCGTCCCCAAGGCTATCCTCGGCCTGCTATCCTCCGGCCCATCCCCAAGGCTTCTCAAATATAAATACACCCATCTACACCCACCAGAAGGCCTTCTTCTCTCCATCATCCGCTTCATTCTCAATCCAACATCTCTACAACAATCTTTCCGCTTTTCCAAAGCTCCAAATCTATCGCAATGGCTCCCGTCCAGAACACCGTTGTTGTCAAGGGTAAGCAACTTCCAACCAATTCCCCTACATCTTCTCCAACTTGGACATTCTACTAACACACTCTCTTCTTCTTCTATAGCTGCCCCTGGTGGTGGTTGTGTCGTTATGTAAGCTCCTTACATGAGCGCCCCTGAACCGCCTGCCTCGCGCACCACCATGATGCCCTAACCTGATCGCTGGTCTGGGACAATGGTCGACAACAAAATGCACAATACTTTTTTCACCAATTCACTCTTTGATCCTTACGAACTGACCGCCAACTTTCGAAAACATCTCTCTCAAAGATATGATCAACCGCTCTTTTCCTTTCGTCGTTTTCTGTCCAGTTCATTCTTTTCGCGGCGATGTTTCAAGTGTTCTCATCGCCTCACTCAATGCTTTCCTTCTTCCTCAACACTTCGCCTGTCCGCCTGCAAGATACTCACTTCTACCTCTGACCCTGAACATCAGGGAAAGAATGTAGACCAGCTTGCCGGACTATCCAAAGCTTGGGTGACCCTGGGGCCTGGTTCTCGTTGCCTTATCGTGGACTTGGGAACGTTGGGGTTTTATGTAGAAAGGGGGTTTCGATTTTGAGATATGTTCCTTTCAGCTGCATTTTTTGAGAGAGCACAAAATTTTACAAAAGCCGGTTGGTGATTTGCTTCGTTGGGGGATGGGGTGTGAGTTCCAATGATTTTGTTGTCTGGGGCGCTGGGTGTGTCTGTGGTTCAGGATATTTCTTTTACTTGGTTGATCATGAGTGGCTGCTAGGAATGCAATTTTGTGCCCCCAAGTCTAGTCTAATCCTTTCGTAGACTTCATTCTTAGAACAATCTTGTAACATCTTCATGTCCTTCTGATCACAGTACAGATCGGACTCTATCCCACTAATTTGAGGTCGTATTGACTCCACTGGTCGCATTAGGTTGTGCTGCGGGAGCACGGCCCAAAGCGCCGGCGTGCCCGATTTAGAAACCCCGCCATGTGACAACTATACGAGCCCTACCATCAAGGGCCTCATGTCATTACAGAACCTCCTGACCGTCATGGTCGATTGGTCTATATCGAAAGATCGGTGCATTAAGTCATGTAACATTTTCTACATAGAGTGGCGAAGCCCGCAGCAAATGTGATAGGTTGAAAGCGGAGCATGGCGGAATTGCTGAATCAGGTACAGTACGCCAGCGCCTGGTGCTGAAACCTCCATCTTGGCGCTTAAAAAAGCCCTGTCAGTGGTCCAATTTCTGCTTTCTTCCATCTACCGAATACATGCTGGTAATTTGAAGTGGATAGAGCCTGCTAAGTCCAGGTAGCTCAAGTTAATGAATAGAAGACCAGGGGGAGTGAGGTTATATATCTTAATAGACTCCTGGTGCTGGAAATCATGGTCGGCATGATGGAACATTGCCCCTAGAAGAAGGCAACGAACTGATCTGGACGACCTGTGAGGAACAGAGAGAGCTGACAAGGTAGAGAAGACTGAGACGGACCTCAGTGGTCTGGAAGGAATGGCGAAAGTGTAATACCTATGGTGGAGGTGATGGAGAATAGGTGGAAGAAAGTGAGCGGAGGCTGTTGGGTAAAAGCTGATTGTATCCATCTGTCAATGCATGAAAAACTTCCAGTCAAGGCGCTCTTCGTTGCTTGCTCAAGGCCGGCATATATGATGTACTCGATATTTAAATTGAATTACTCTTAGAATAAGCCTTCTGGTATTTTCATTATTAATTCTGGATAAGAGATAGCCCGGTAGTCTCGATATTAGAGCATGCTCGAGAGTCCCAATACTAGCTCTGCCGGTGTGGCGTTGGTATCCACCTTATACCTGCATGGAAACTTGAAAGGATGTTGCACATGAACAACGCACACATATTACGGAGTACATGGATCGATGCATGACAAGCAATACTTGACCCAACTAAACCAATTACATAACTGATCATCCAAACTTGGATCTGTGATGCTCGGCAAACCCCGATCTGGACTTCATGTTGTCAACCATCTTTTCTGCATCCCTCACCAAAACCCACAAGACCGAGATCGACCGAGCTATATCTGTCTATGCAAATAACAGAATAACATCGAATTTAGTAATCCTGCTTCTTATCGCGATCTCCTCTGCCCATTGACATCAGCTGGCAGTGCCAGCGAAAGGCTTGACCACTGAAATCTCCAGATGCATGCAGAAAACTGCTAACTGATCTATCTTTCAGCTCCACATCTCTCATTCAAAGAAACAAAACTCGATATTGAGGTAGCCTTCATAATTGTAAGATAATATATGGTTTGTTACTGAGGCCAGGAAAGCATATAAAAGGCTTGTGCTTGCCCACACTCTAAGAAATCATAAGCATACTTTTCCCTCTCTTCATTGACAGGCTCACTCAGTAACAACAACCATGTCTAAAATTCAAGGTGTGCTCCAGATTCCCGATCCCTGGAGGAGCTATTCTGATCCAGAAATACAGAATTCAAAAAACAGATAGGACCCTTCGATGTCAGTTTTGCAGAGCCAATTTTGCTAAACACTCCCACCTGGCATTACTAACTAGGAAAGTATATCAAGGGATCCCTCAATAAAGAGACCGGTCACATTGAAGGAAAGTTGGGCGTTGACGTACCCGGTGTTGGATGCCAACAAGTCAAATCATTTAGTGGCTCGTACAAGGAAGGAATTTCGACGGACATCGCGCTGAATGTGTTCACCGCGCGGGAGGAAGAGAGACGTTACAATCAAGGGTGAAAATGGTGCCGTGGTTGTCTTATTGACCTGGAATGGCAAGACTCAGCGGATTACACTTCTCGAAGAGGGAAAGCAGGTCAAAGGTACGATATACGATCAGGTTCTTATATCTCATCGACAAACACATTCCTTGCTGACCTGCAATCAACCTCCAGGGTCCCTGGACCTACACTTCGTAGTGGAAAAGCTCAACGGAACTCTCCCCTTCACGGTCGATGGCTCTCAAATCAAGCGCCAGTTGACCTTCATTCCAGGCGCATCCACCGAGACATCCTTGGAGGTCGATGTCCCCGTGACTGTGGTTTATCATGATGCAGCGAGCCTAAAGCAACCCAGCCAGACTTTCACTGGGGAAGTTATCAGTGATGGTACAGGCATGATTCGCGTGGCATTTTCATCTGGAGTGGAAGCCAGTGGAGCATTTCAAAGGATGCTGATTCGGGATTCAGACAGCAAATCTGGCCTGGACCTTTAGGGGGAACTGTCGCCTAGATAAGGGATGGGATCTGGTGATATCATTTTTCTAGGTTCGGCCTCCGATGCTGAGACGGACATCTATCACCATTCTTTTTGTTATTGCGTATTGTGCGGGGCTTTAGTCAAATCAAATCACAAATCCTGTTTCATTTACCGTTTTGAGCCATATTTGCCGTAGTATTGCCCATGTATCTTTACACTTTGTTGCTTATCAGACGCGGCATCCAATCACAAGCTTAGTGTAGTTGCCAAAAATGTTAGTTATCCCCACCATGGCCAAATGCCCTCTCCACGAGTAAGGAAGTCCTCAAAGCCCCATTACTGCCAGTCTAAATTTCAGAATGAAGGTACGGTGGGTTGGGATATCTCATCACCAACCTTAGAGGTAACAATTCAATTCCCCTTGATGGTGGATTCCAAGGGAGGTATACTATACGAGGATGATCGATGTCACCAAAAAAAGGAAATCTTAAAAGCTGGCCATTCCAATCCAACCATCCAGCGGCGGCTCGCTGTCCAAATTTACAGGTGGAAAGGAGGCCGTTTCTAGCGCCAGAGGCTATCATTCTTGGCGCCGATATGTTGTAGAGGTGAAAATATCCTCGACGATAATCCTAACAGAACACACGGCAAAAAAACATGTGCAATTCAATGGGCCAGCCCAGAATATCAATAAATCAAGTTTACATAAATACAAATCACATTTCCATGTTTCAAGGCACCATAATTCCTCAAACATCCCTAATTCAAACCAAGCCCCTCGGTCTTCTCCCGAATCTCCACAACCAGCGACTCCTCATCACCCGAGTACTCCTTTAGATCCGTATCATCGGTCCCAAAATGCTCGTTGATCACCTCCTCAATCTGATCCACAGTTAATCCAATCAGCCCCACAGACCGGGCAATGCCAACCTGGCACATTTCCTCTCCGACAGCGGCTTCAATAAGGCCATCACCGCCCTTGGCAGCGAGATCACCTTCGAAAGCACGGAAGAGTTGTCGAACTGGGACAAGGACTTTGCTGCGGAAGTACTTGACTGTCTTTTCAAGGTGTAGGCGATCACGGAGGTCATTGGATGATAGGATGAGGAAGTACAGGTTCAATGCAGAGTGTAGAGATGGGCCCTCGGTTTGCGTGAGGCGAGTCCAGCTCACCACAAGATTCTTGGAAGAAGAATCGATGTCAACGGGGCGCAGGAGTAGCGGGAAGATAGACCAGAACCAGAGGTGGTCGTGGAAGACGTCCTCCGGTGAGTCGGACGGCTTGGTGCCGATAATCTCGTCTTTGAGCCAGGAAATGGCACTATCGCGAACAGATAGAAGACGATCGTTCTCCAGGATATGACGAATGACCTTGAACCTGGTGATAGGAGACGGATGGCTGTGCACAACGCTGGCTGGGATCTGTCGGACGATGCCGTGAGTCTGCCGTGCTGTGCATGCGGTCAGAGTAATTACAAAGTCCCTAAACTCGGCGTCGCTAGAGGGTGCAGTGATGGGTGACTGTGTTGCATGAACAGTCAATGCCAACAATGAGTCCAAAAGTGCGTGTGGCTGCCCGAAGGCGACTTCTTCCAACTTGTCACTACTCCCAAGAAAGTGGGAAAAGATCTTGGCGAGGTCTGGGAAGACCGGCAACAAAGGCGTTGGGTGTGCCGAAGATGCGAAGAATACGGCCCCAGCAGCTCGAGCCGCGAAAAGTAGCAAAGAACCATGTCGCTCGAGGGGAATCTGATCTACTGTTTCTGGAAGCTCATCAAAGTCCAATTGAGGGGCCTGGTTGGCGGGTGATCGGGAGATGATGGAGAGAAGGTCGTTGCTGTCGATTCCTACGTCTCGTGAAAGGGCCTAAATAGCGATTAAAAATTAGTCCAGAGCCTTCCACATTAAAAGGGCTTAATACGTACCACAATCTTCCCCATGATCATATCCCGCTCCCTCAGCTCCTTGATGTTAGCGTATGCGTCCGTCTGCGACTGTGCTGGTAGCCGCAGATTAGGATGCAATTTCTCCTGCATCCGAACCGTCCACGCCATACCCGGGTCCATTGGACCCGAAAAGCTCAATACGTACAGCTTGAGCATTTCGAGCAGACCAAATTGAATGAGCTTGCGAACCAGTTGTGTCTCATTATCCTTGGCCAGCGACGGTGACTGCACTTCGGCCTCCGGGTCAGGCGCAGATGCCTCTGAGACCCGGAGAACGCTCGACTCGCTGGGCGCACGGGGTGGTGGGGCTGGTCGCTTGTTGGGAGACAAATCGCGGAAGAATTCGAGCAGGGCTAGGGTGGTCTCGTCGCAGGTCATTGTCTCGTACGCTTCGAGGGCGGCTTTGAGTGAGGTCGCGATAAATCGACTAGGTCGTTTTGCCTGGAGGCGGGTATGCAGGGTCGAGAGCATAGACAAGAGACAGTTGAATTGTAGGATGTGTTTTGGCAGCGACTTGCCGGCCTCGTTGGCTTCTTCCTCCTCGTCCTCGTCGTCATCGTCATCCTCCGGCTGCAAATTTTCCAGAGCCTCGCACACGCGTAAAATGACTTCTCGCGGGTTTCCTAGACGAGATACATCTTGGAGACACTCTGTGGATGCAGGAAGCATGGGCAGGAGCAGCTTGACCAGGTCCCAGCCGATGTTGGTGGTGAGCTTCTCATCTTGGAGTAGACGGTGCAAGAGGGGTAAGCGTTGAGGGGTCAACTGGTATTCGAGTAAGGTGAGGTAGGTGAGATAGTCTGTCGCTGGCGGCAAAGCCTGGACTAGTGGGTCGTCGCCGTCCATGGCGAGTCGACTACTAGTTTGATGATTTGTTGATTTGTTGATGAGGGGGTTGTTGCGGATGGGTTGAGGGTGAAAGCCACGCGGGGAAGAGGGAGGGCGGTGACATCACCGGGTCAGCCACGGGGGAATTAGGGAATTAGCTAAGAATTAGTGGCTGGTGTGGACTGGTGGGGCTGCAATTAATAACTATTGACTGTGTTCTGGACACTGGTACATACTTTTCGATGCGACACGTAACATGATTCTTAGTTAGCGAGTGCTTGTGACAAATGAATGCATCACGAGCAGTGAACACAGTAATTCTAGAGAGGTTTTCACTGTGGAGCTGGATCTCAGCTATCAATAATCATGTGATGCTTCTAAGCTCCAGTACCTGGCTAGTGCCTGATTCCTGCCTGATTTCTGCCTGGAGATCCGCCTTACTGGGCAGTTCACCTTCCTCCCGTATACTTCATCACTTCCGAACTCCGAGCTTTTTCACGATTGTGTGGTTAGAGCCGAAGATCCGCCTCACATACCCTATCCATATTCGACCAGTCCACCATGATGAGACCCACCCATTCCGAGGCTTTTTCGCATCTTTCCAAGGCATGCAGCTCACTGGGCTAAACTGGGCTGGATGCTCCGAAAAGGTGAATAATGATCAAGTCCTTGCCGACTAATCCGATCTCCATCTTGAGTTTCCTTGTTTCCCTGCCCCAGGCCTTCTCTACTTCCTTTTTGTACTTCAACTCCTTTCCCCCTTCAATCTATCCACGAGTCTCAAGCTCATTTCATTGTTCCTTTTTGTACCTACCTCGGGGAGCGTAGTTCAAATCCCGTTGCGACCCAATTCCGTCGATCATCAACTTGCGGGCCTGTGCACTACTTCCGCCTGCACCCGGAAAGCCCCAGAGCGCAGGGAGATTTCAAACCCAAACTCAGTCCAGGTCCTGTCCTGTCAACCATCTGGAGATTGTCCACCTAGGGATACCTGGATACCTTTTCCGCTCGCCATCCTCGGAAGATACCCGCTATATACAAAAGACAAAAAAAAAAAAAAAAAAAAACACAAATCAGGCCGAACTCGGTTTTTATACTTCATTCTCCGCCATTTTGTCTCGTCCTTTCGAACGCGATCGGGTGCGATCGTAGCAAACCACCGCCAACCATCCCTTTCATGACGACCGAAATGCAGTGCTTCTACACGTCCAACACCTCGGCGCATACGTCGCACGCGCCAGCCGCAATGGATGAGCTCATCAGCAAGTACTCATCTACCAGCGCTCCCGCGGCATTCTGCGTGCAACGGTCTCGTAATCCCTTCAAGCGATTCTTCGACCGCGTCCGTCTAGAGTATTACCGCTATGAAGTCACCTTCGGCTTATACGTGATGACACCCAGCGAGAAACTCGTGGCCAATACCTTTGTGGTCGTGGTCCTGTCTCTGCTGTTGTGGGCTTTGCTGCTATACTTCCCGTCGCTACTATACCACAAGCTCAGCCGCCTCGTATGGTTGCTGACGGGCCACAGTAGCCAGGTAGTGGGCACTGCATTGGGCATTTTGGATAATTACGGCAACTCGATCTCGCCCGCGTCCATGGCAGAGCACGCTGTCCCTTCATAATTGACCACTGGTGTCTTTGTTGATATCTGGGCACGGCCCCCTTGTATAGATGCCAGAACACCCCCACTTATCTCTGCTGTGGCTTTGGACCTACGCCTGGGGTGATCCTTCGAGGACATACAGCCAGCCCCTCGTGACTGTTATTAAAGTCACCCATTTTCGCATACGCCTGGTCGCATCTTGTTGGTTTGATGCGTCTTCACTTGGTGTTTCTTTTTTCTCTCTTAGTCATGCTTCTTTTGCGTTGTCTCCGCTCGATTAGAGCTTGTACAATTCCTGATATTTTCTATTCTTTGGCGCTATGGGGGAAAGGGACATAAGCAATCGTTTCTGCGAATACGACATCTCGCCCTATGGACCTTAATGATGCGCATCGTGTGGCTCCTCCGGCATTGGCCTGGGGAGAGTCAGACGGTCAACGACACAACACGAGCAACATGAACTGACCCGCGACCCGTAGCATTGGGCTACCGGCGCAACAAATCTCAGGGACGAGCATACTTGTGTATTTTTCTCTTGTTATCCGCTGTAACACTTAATGTCAAATGTCTGTAGCAGCAACTATTATTATGTTGGATTCTTGTATATTCAAATATTGACTGTCTCAGCCGCATCGAACTAGCGCCGGCCTATGGCGCCGCCGTAGCCCTGTTAAGGGTTCTTCTCCTCGCCACTTTTTACTTCTTGGTAAGATGCGGGCTGACCCCGATGCTTAGTCTATCGACTAGGATCCTGTCGATTTCCACTAGGCAGGGGAGGGTTCATTGCTAACACAACTTCATGCCATTCCACATTTTCTCACTTCGACGCAGTCTGTAACCCGATATATGTCTCTTTTATTGCACCTGATTTGATTTAGAATGTTCCATCTGCTATGAACATATTCCAATGGTTTCTTCTCAGGATTAATGGGCTCCAGGCGATGCTTCGACCTCTTCAAGATACCACCACAGGGACAACAAGCGCAAACAACCATTGAGCAGACACAGATTCCAGTTTGACTTTCCTCATAGAACCACAGTTTTGGTAAACCTGACACGATCTTCTTGTTTTGAAAATTAAGCTTTCATTCCTAGATGGCCTCTGGTACCTGAATTCATGGACGGGATCTCGATGAGATTATGTAAGTGACTCAGGGGCGGGCCCGCCACTGTGAATATCTTGAAGTTGAGGATAATCCGTTTAACGAGGTTATTAATCGCAACTTTGGGTACTCGATGGGCAGAGTAGTCAGGTTAGTTCAATGTTAGTTCAATGGATGCCCAGTATGCCGTATGATCACTGGATCAGGCATTGGACAGCGCAGGCTTGGCATCGAGGCTGAGGGAATGCGTCACGGTACTGAAGGCACTCAACCGTGCGAATAGCCAGCAAAGTGGCTGAGGTCGAATGTCAAGTCAAAATCGAATGAACACGAGTTGGAGTGGATCTTTAATATCAACACATTATCTAAATGACACGCACCAAACGGCCCAGCCAAGCGCCGCGCGGCTGTGTTGAATTTTGTGACGACGATCGGCCCCAAAAATAACTGTGTACCCAAGTTACATAATGTGCCTGCCTGCCTGGATCTTCTTTATTGTTGATCTTCTTTGTTGTTGACCACTTCGCTCTCTTTGCGTCCTACAGTCTTTGTCTTTCCATCAATCACCACCCGTCTTACCCTTGCAGCGTCTTTTATTCCTTGCGCCTCCGAATTTCCCTCGCTAGCTTCGGAATCTCCTGGACAACTTCCACGATCCTCATTCAACAGACTCTGATCGTCCCCCTCCCCAATTCTTTGATCCCCTACCCTTGGCAGGCGCCCATCATGGCTGCCAACGAATACTACCACGCGAACATCCCCAATCCACCCAGTTACGATCAAGTAACGGGTGGGCATAGCGGACAACCATCCCAACTGAACACCAATACCCCTGGGTACGGCTTTCAAGGCCACAGTCCCGTGAGCCAGATCAGCCACCACGACGACCCATCCACCCCCTATCACAACCGTGAAAGTCAACATTCACTACAATCGGATAATGGAGCATACCCGACCGCCGGGCGAGTCGCAGATGGCGACCACTACGCAGAGAATATCCCGCTGAAGGCACAGACGCAGTTTGGACAACACCCGGAATGGATGCACCAGCAGACACAATACCCGCCTCCATCGCCAGGGGCTTTGGAGGACCGGCGACGGAGAGATGGTCGGAATCAGAGAACGGGCTTTTTCCGGAAGAAGCCTGCGTGGGTGACCTGGACCTTGACATTGGCACAGGTCATCATGTTTATTGTGGAATTGGTGAAGAATGGTAGGTGCCGAACATTTCCGGGGTTGATGTCAACCACACGGAGATCTTTGTAGAATCAACTGCCAGGGATACACTAACACTCAAATTATAGGTACTTTGACCGGATCGCCAATCGAGACCAAGCCGTCATTCAACCCCATGATCGGTCCATCACCATATGTCCAAATCTACATGGGCGCCCGCTACGATCCCTGCATGAAGAACATTCCCGGTGTCCAGAACTCCAGTGTCTCCATTGGGTGGCCTTGCCCCAATTCCACTACCACCACAGGGGACTGCACCCTCTCAGACCTGTGTGGGTTTGGCGGCGTGCCGAACCCCAAGGTTGGCGGCTCGCTCGATGACAAGCCCGCCCCGAACCAGTGGTACCGGTTCATCGTCCCCATTTTCTTGCACGGCGGCTTCATCCACATCGGTTTCAACCTGTTGGTGCAGCTCACCATGGCCGCGGACATGGAGCGCATGATCGGAATTTGGCGATACACCCTGACCTACTTTGCCAGCGGTATCTTCGGTTACGTCTTTGGTGGAAACTATGCCTCGCAACTCCAGCCGAGTACTGGGTGCTCTGGTGCGCTGTTCGGCATCTTGGCCCTCTTCCTACTGGACCTGCTTTACGACTGGCCCCAACGTGAATCGCCGTGGGTGGAATTGATCATCATGGTTCTCGGGGTAGGGGTTTCCTTCGTCCTCGGCCTGCTCCCGGGTTTGGACAATTTCTCCCATATTGGCGGTTTCATTATGGGCCTGGCCATGGGCTTGTCTCTCCTTCGCTCGCCCAATGCCCTCCGCGAGCGTATTGGGCTCGCTCGCCAGCCCTACGTCGCCATGAGCGGCGGTGCTGGAGTCGATCCCGCCGACAAGCGGAAAACGTCCTCCGTTATGGACTTTTTCAAGGGCAAGGGCAGCATGGTCTCGTCCGCCGGTGGAGAAGGCGGACTTAAGGGCCCTCTCGGCTTCTTCAAGGGCCGCAAGCCTCTGTGGTGGGCCTGGTGGCTGGTGCGTGCGGGTGCGCTGGTCGCAGTGCTCGTTGGATTCATTCTGTTGATTATTGATTTCTACAAATACCCTTCATCGAATTGCTCCTGGTGCTATCGATTGAGTTGTCTGGTGAGTCGATTCTACTTTTGTTCATCGTTTTGTTTTGGAATGTCTGCTAATCAATCTTTTCTTCAGCCCGTCAATGGTTGGTGCAACCAGGATACTCTACAGAGCTCCGAGACCACCACCACTAGCAATTAGTGGTTTGCATTTTGCATTATTTATTGCTTTCTTATGTTATTCAGCCGGTAACTGCTGGCATTGACTGGAGGCTTCCTTGAAGATTTGGAATATCTGTACATAGAGCGCGAAATTGCGTGCAATAAACTCCATGCATCTCCATGAACGATTAGCCCTGCATTTTGTCCCGTTGAAGTTGTTACGTCTCATACAAATCTCATTCATGTAAACCGTCATTTACAAAATCTCCGTGGTGCATCCCTCTATATTATACAACCTCGTGTTACCGCAGCCTCTTCGTTTTACCCGCTGCGAACTGATCCACGCGATCACACAACATATGTCGTCAAAGTAGATCTTCGACCCCTTTTTCTCGAGCCTGCCCTAATATCGAAAACCTAGAATCTATCCACCTTTATCCGTTTGCTTGGTACAGTCCCACGTCCAGCCTTCCAGCCTACGCTAACAAAAATAACATCGTGGCTCAGCGCTCAGCGCTCAGCGTGGCTGAGTAAGGCGCTTATGCAGCTCCGCAGTAGGTAGGTCACTCCGGGCACCTAGTACAGAGAGAACAAGAATTACCGAAAGAGGCCTCAGCCAGTCATACTCATACCAGGTGGTTACGGCCATAAAGCCTATGGCGCCAACCACACCCGCTCGGTTGTTTTATCCAGCCCAGTAGGTGTATGATTTAAAGACCTTGAACCCCTCGAATACGGTAGAGGATAAGGCAAGCCTGCATAAGCGAAGATCACGCGGCTTATCAGCTAGACAGAGTCAGCTTCTCAAGACGGCTTGTCAAACTACGGCCATGGGCGTTTACGAATCATGATCTCCACGTTGATGTCGTCTTAGTCGGTACTTTCTATCAGGATTCAGAATTGCAGGTGACGTGCCCATGGAGGTGACGGTGAGATTGACAGGGCAGTCCGAGGTCCTTTCCTAAGGAGGTATGGGATGTCTGGTCGGGTCAAGCGGAACCTACATTATACGGGGGGTCTATGACTCTAGTTGCCCAAGCACTCACAGTCTAGTCGTTACCAACTACGGAGTGCACATATCCAGCAGCCAACTATAAATCCCCTTAACGCCATCCAGGACTGTGATTGGTCCAACAACAAGCCTAAACTTGCCAGGTTGAGCAAGCGAGATCTGGATCGCCGCTAGCAACCAGTGAACCACCCGTACTTAAACCACAGATATCATGCGGGGAACCACCAATGCTTGGACTGCGCTGGCCCAAGGAGCGCTACAGGGCTGAATCTCACCGCGATCCTTTTGAGACTTGATCTCAATGCAAAATTACCGATAGGCTAGGAATGCTTCAAGGGTGATATTTTGTGTCTTACTGGTTCTTTGTTTTCTCGATATCCGATGGTTCTCGTGTCGCTGACTCTTTGACTATGTCACTTTCAGCTACGCCTGACCCTTGTACCAATGAGCAAAATGTAGACAGGTAGCTACCAGCTATATAAAAGCATACATCCCTCGTGGCCCATCTGCAATCAGGACTTCTAGTAAACCTCAAACCCACTACCACTACCACAACTAATCAAGTTAACCACCCCCGCCATCCAACCTCCTCAAAATGTCACTCCCCGCCACCCAAACATTCATGACCGCGTACGTCACCGGCTGGGAAGAAGCCCGCGTACACCCAGCACTAGCCTGGCTCGAAAAACTTACAAAAACCTTCGACACCCGCGAATCCTGGTCCCACCCCTGGTCTGACTGGCACACAGACGATTACACCTTCATCGCGCCTAACGGCACCGTCACGACCGGCGGGGAGCCAGCCGTCATAGCCACGCAGGACGATTATCGCGTTTTTACGGCGTTTATCCATGAGCCGGTTTGGGCTTGTGCGTACCAGGATGGGGATGATGGGGCGTGGCAGGTTGTTGCGGAGGCGGCGGTATTTGCGAATCTGCCGGGAGAGAGCCAGGAGAAGAAGTTCAAGGATCGGGATGGGGAGATGTGGGATGTGAAAGTGAGCGGGATGTTTCGGTTTGAGTACGTGGGTGTTGAGGGGGCGGTGCATGATGGGTTGAAGATGAGGAAGTTGACTTGTTTTTGTGATACGGCGCCGATGGCGGTGGAGATGTTGAAGAGGGGGTTGATGAAGCTGGAGGATTTGATGAAATGAGTTATTTAGGGGGTGGTCTTTTATAAGGTTCACGTATAAGTTATAACAGGTTTAAATGAAGAGTCATAGCAAGTCTTTGGCTATTATACAGCTGAGGAAAGTTTCATTATTCTAAGATACGTGTATGGGGTAACATGGGATAATGGGTAGAAGCTCAGAGATCCTGTGCTGGTACGTTTAGCAGTGGAAGCAAACCTATGATATATCCTGTAATGAGGTTATTCACATGTTGGTGCCTTAGGCTTGAAGGGCATCAGTTGAGCCATGAAGAGGAGGCTTCCGACTCCTCAAGAAACAGTCTTTGAACAATCTGACTTGATACCTTTCTCCAACCCGATTGAGAGGCATTGGCCCTGACTAGTAGACTATCTCTTTACACTGTGCTCAGTGATTAAATCAGAGTTAGGGAGTGGATCAGCGCGCTCATAGACGTGCTCAGATCTATGTGATACTGTACTCAGTGAGCAAAAGCGGTGAGAGCCTGGAAAGCCAAGACGTGGCATTGGCATACGAAATCCGGTCGATCGGCGATCCGCGCCCCAGCAATCCTGTCCGCACCTCCGCGCCATGCCGGCCTCTTATTGACAACATACTCTCGTTCGAATCGAATTCGAATTCAAACTTGAATTTCACATCCCACATCCGATGAACATCGCCCGCCTCTCGCTCGCGCGATAAACCATCTACCATGGCCACCCTGGCCTCCAGCCCCCCGACCTCGCCCTCGTGGCCGAAGCGACGTCCGCGCGCGTGGGCGCTGCGCTGTGAGCGTTTATGTTGTGCTGCTGCGAGTTGTTTCCCGCTTGTTTTTATTTATGGGTTGACGACGTGGGCGGTTTATGTGGAAGTTAGTATTGGGTTTAAGGAGCATCGGAGTAGTTTGATTGGTATGAACCTCCTCGAGAATGCGGAGGGAATAGATGTGTTAAGGCAAGACGTGGGAATAGGTGGGCTAACGGGCTTTGATTATAGGGCTTCCGAGCACGTTGCTTGGAGTTTTCCTCTATTGCTGCTTGAATGTTAGTTATACCGTTGCCGTGTTTACCGACCCCGGCTCGCCTCTCACAACACGTCGCGGTGGTCGACACGAGTACAGCGCCCTACCGGTTTCCGAGTATCCCGAGTTCACGTCGTATACTGTTAGTTCGTCTGGTGGATCGAGATATTGCAAGAAGTGTCAGTGTCCGAAGCCTGACCGCGCGCACCACTGCTCGACATGTAAGAGGTGTGTATTAAAGATGGACCACCACTGTCCCTGGTTGGCGACTTGTGTCGGGCTGTACAACTACAAGGCATTCCTGCTATTCCTGATTTATACATCGCTCTTCTGTTGGGTGTGTTTCGCGGTTTCCGCGGTGTGGACGTGGACCGAGGTTTTGAATGATACCCGGTATATGGATACCTTTATGCCAGTCAACGTGGTGCTGCTGGCCATTTTGGGAGGAATTATCGGTCTCGTCTTGACCGGGTTTACCGTGTGGCATATCAGCTTGGCGGTACGAGGAGTGACGACTATCGAGTGTCTTGAGAAGACGAGATATGTCTCACCGCTGCGCAAGGCGCTAGACCGACAACGTCACGAGAACGGCGCAGGAAATGGCCATGCTACGGACCCAAATAACGAAAGCTTGGCCCATCGACTCCAAGGCTATGGCAACCAAATACTAGACGCACACGCCAATTCGATTCCGGGCGTGACACGCGCCGAAGAAGGCGAAGAACGTCTCTCCCCAGCACCCTACCCACCTGGTCAAGGACCGAGTCTCGAGAATGTCAACCCCCACAACCCCATGACACCAGCACAACAAGCGCTCACCCGGTCCTACGCGGAGATGGAACGTCAACGCGAGCACGACCGATATCAAGATTGGGTCAACGACCAAGACAGCGAGAAAATGCCCAGTGCATTCGATCACGGCTGGCGCCGTAACTTAGCTCACCTCTTCGGCGACCGACCTCTCCTTTGGCCTATACCCATCTGTACAACTACCGGGGATGGCTGGCGCTGGGAGCCGAGCCAGAAATTCCTCGAAGCGCGCGAGCGCATCCGAGTCAACCGCGAGCAGGAAGCTAGCAATGAGCAGCAGTACTACCGTGACCTTTACTCGCGGAATATGAACAACAGTCATGCCTGGGGTGTAAATAATGAAAACGCATCGCAGCAATCGGCAAGCTGGATCTCCAACCGCCGGCCACAGGATGCACCTGAGCGTCCGCCGACGAGTGTTTCTATGCAAACACTTGCCCCAGCTTCGCCTCGGCCCAGACCTGGAGATAGTGACTTCGAGGATGAGCCTGAGAGCAACGGGTTGCTTGACCCTGAAGCTGGTAGAGGTCAGGGTGTGAAACAGGGCGGGCGTAATAGAGATACAGATGAATGGCGGGATTGGGATGATTGAAATAGGATCGTCAGGGCTGTTCATAGTACGCACTATGGGGAGATATTCTAGCGGCTTGTTTCTTTTTGCATGAATTGGCGTTCGGTAATGACTGTGATAAATGAAGCGTTTCCATTTGTGGAAGTGGCCAAGTTGGCATTTTCTTGTTGCGTGTGTATTGTGGGGGAAATGACGTGTACTCTACCTATCAAATGAGCGGATAATTCTCTCATTGTACATTTCATTCTTTTTTTCTCTCTTTCTCTGCTAAATGCGACTGTGACTGTTCTGTTGATTGATTCCCTTGTCGTCATACACTCAGCCACTTGATAGATCGTGGCTGCCTTTGTGCCTGAGTCCGCTATCTTGATGATCTAATCAGCAATCATCACGCCAAAAGTCGATCTTATCCTGTTATCCTCTCCACTTCCACCTCCACCTCAACATCCGCTCCTCTTCACCCATCCAACATACCAAACCAAAAAACCAAAGCCAAAATGACATCGCCCTCAACCCGCCGCCTCCTCAAAGAATCAACAGACATCCACAAAAACCCCAGTCCCTACTTCACTGCCTCCCCAACCTCAGACACAAACCTCCACGACTGGCACTTCACCCTAGTTGGCCCACCCAGTCCAACCCCCTACGCAAACGGCCTCTACCACGGCCGCATAACTTTCCCACCAACGTACCCGCTCCGGCCACCGAGCTTCCGCTTCCTGACACCGTCCGGTCGGTTCGAGGTCAACCGGGAGATATGCCTGAGTATCTCGGGCCACCACGAGGAAACGTGGCAGCCGGCGTGGGGAGTGCGGACGGCGCTGCTGGCGATTCGGAGCGAGATTTTCGGCGCGGAGAGTCGGGGGCAGGTTGGTGGGATGGAGGGGAGTGAGGCTGTTCGGAGGGAGTTTGCGAGGGAGAGTCGCGGGTGGGTTTGTAGGGAGTGTGGGGGGAGTAATGAGGAGGTTATGAGGGGGTGGTGGGGGGTTTGTCGGGAGAAAGGTGTTGAGGTTGATGTTGATGTTGATGTTGAGGGGTGTGAAGAGGAGAAGAAGGAGATGGGCGACGAGGAGAAAATTGAAGAGGAGGAGAATGATGGGCAAAGCGAGAGTGCTGCTATTAATGAGTCTGCGTCTACGCCAGCTGCTCCGGTCTCAGCATCTGCCGTATCTTCAGAGCCCTCGGTATCTTCGGCATCATCCTCGACTCCGGCAGTCGTCCCTTCAGCACCATCGACTCAATCCAATATCCGCCCTCGCCCAACACCAACATCTCCTGCTCCTGCAGTTCCAGGTCCTACTATGGCTACAAGAACTGCAGCTGCTACCTCATCCGAACCCGCAAACAGTCCCTGGTTGGACCGCGCTATCATCGGTATCATCTTTGCTTTGATTATATTGATCACCAAGCGTGTTGTCAATGTCGACGACCTCTAAACTACTCACACTTGCCATCAGACCCGATCAACTATCTGCAAAGAAAGCCGGTCTTGCTTTGTATATACCAGTTTAGACCACAACATGGTACTTGGGACACTGGCGCTTATTTCCTATTTTTGTCTCTTTTCTTTGCAGCGCTAGATACCATACAACGAAATTGAGCGTTCATGTGCTATTTTACATCAATTCAATAGATTGAATCCTAGTCCTATCTGTAGTCATACATACAATCACGCGAGCAGCCAATGTCCTCTCAGATAGAAGCCATCGGCTCCTCGACGTGCGAAACTGGCTCTGCAACCAGATCAGCAACCAAATTAGCAACTGCCTTAGGATCCGGCACCACCGCACTAGACTCCTTCTCCGTAAGAACCATCCACCACCATTCGCGAACCATCCATCCATTCTTCTCACCACGACTCCGTCGATCCGCCACACCGACCTCCTTCAACCAATTCAAGAGCAACTCGATCTCCCACGCGCCCATCGCAGGCTTAATCATACCCGAAATGCGCTTCGGGCTAAGACCCTGCCGCATGGAAACGCATCCCAGAACCGAGGCAATAGCCATCTCCCACAATTGCGGGATAAGGAACCCATGGATATCGAACCAGAGGGGCAATTTGGGCGGGAGGTTGGGGTCATTAGATGGGGGCGGCAGCGGCGCGGGTATGCTAGCCCGCTCCTGGACAGGGTTGCCGTAGGCGTATGAAGCTGATGGGCGGATTTCGACGGCGAAGCGTAGGAGGTTCTTGTCCATTTGTCGGGTCAGGTATCCGCCTTCAGTGAGACCCCATCTGTTACGTGGCTGGCCACGGGGGTGGAGGGTGAGTTGGCCGCAGTTGAAGAGGTTGATCAGAGCGAGGATGTCGCCATCTTCAGCATGGTAATGTACGTCAAAAGTACCTGTGCTTTGCAGCTGAGGGTCCAGGATCGCTGTCTTGAAGTATGCAGCCCGTTTCAGGATGGGACAGTCAATGAGGCGCTTGCGGCTAAGTGCGGCCAGGAGATGATCAGTGAGATCGTAGTTGCGGCCTGGAACAACACGACCCTTGTTGCCCATGCTAATGACCCGATCGGTGAGGAGCGATTGCACAGCTGAGTTTATGAGCTGAGTACCGAACGGTTTGAGAGCTTCCTCGGCCCTAGGCGGGTCGTAGGTCGAGTCTGATGCGGCGACATTGGCACGGACCCAAGTCTTGACGACATCCAGCCGAGCGAGCTCGTTCTTCCGTGGTCCATGGGCTGCGCGACCTTGGTCGGCGCCAACTTGCACTGCAAATGGAACATGAGCCATCAAGCCGCGCTTGTAGTTGAGTGTAATACCCGAAGTGATAGTGTAGAGCTCATCGGCGGCCGGAACAGTTTCAGGCCGAAGCTCAAAGATGCTATCAAACTCCTCCCGAGTTGCAGGTAGCACCGGAGCCTTTTCAGATGTCGAGAATTCGAGTTCGATATTGGCCCATTCAACGACGGCCGGCCAGTTGTATTGGTCCAGGTGATCATAGTCAATGGCGGGAACCTTTTGCTGAGCGTATGCTTCGAGATATTGCTCTTGGAAGTCACGTTGCATGCTGGCGATCTGTAATCGGCTCTTGGCCAGGATGTTCTTGGCATGTTCCTGGATAAAAGCTGGATCCTGTTTGGGGAATGCAGCGGACACAAGGTCCCAGTCAATGCTCCTGGCCTCTGAACCGCCTGCCAACACTCTGACGGCGACGATAGCAACCATGATCTTCCGGTACAGAATCTGTACAAGTGGGGGAAGAGCAACTCGGCGGCGCGTTCGTTGGATTCTGACATCATCTGGCTGTACACCATGTCGACCGGGAATAGATGTATCCACCCCGTCAATACGACGACGCGCGGGACCAGGAGCAAGTTTGTGGAAGGGCTGGTATCCCGGAGGCATCGCAATAGGAGCAGCCTCTGGGGGAGCGCGAGGCCGAATCTCGCGCAAAGGCCCTGTGTATTGAGTTGCCACTGCGCTCCGAGTTGTCATCATACTTCTCCGCTGAGGAGCCGGCCTAACTGGCTGCTCGGTATCGAACCGAATCACGCCTGCAATAGGTACATTTTCAAACTCGTCACTAACGGTTTGTTCAATGTATGTGCCAGTCCCGTCATGAATCTCGTCGAAAATCTCCTCATGTTCGAGTTCCCACCTGAGAATCCTCTCCGCCTTCGAGTGGAAGGTCTTAACTCGGCCAGTTTGAGTAATATTCGGAGCAGATGCAAGCGCAGCAAGCTCATGAATAGAGCTCGCCACATCACCGCCACCAGGCTTCTTCATTGAGCGTGGTTTTCTCGCCGCACCAAATGTACCAAAAGTACCAGAGCTCGAGTGGAAGGCTTGTTTTGGGTGCATCAGCATGGCATGCGGCCCGATGGCAGACATTGGTTTGAAGAGTCGATTAGTCTCACCCTTGACCCTTCTGCCGGGCTTGCCAGCACCTGGTCGAGCAATCAATGTGCCAGAGGCACCGTAGTCTTGACCTGGTTGACGAAGTCCACGACGACCAATCTTCATGAGTCGCTTGTTGCCAGCAGCAGAAGAATCGCCGGCAATACCAAGCTGGTCTTCCAACCTCTTCAACAAGTCCTTTTGAACTCGACGTTCGGTTCTTTGCTCCTCTGCAATGACAGTGGCAGGCTTTTGTTGTAACTGGACAGTAGCACCTGACACCATGGGTAGGGCGAGTTTAGGTACGCCAGTTTGGCCAGTGTGCCTAACGAGTTCGGGATCAAGCTCAATATTCGGTGAGTAGGAAAGACGCTGATCAGTGGCAGCCAGGAGCTTGCGTTGCATTTCCTTGATGAAGGGTTCTTCTGGTGATATTTCAGGCTTGGTCAGAATGGTCTTGGTGACCATTGCGCCCTTCGGTCCCTTGCCACAGAATGTCAGTTGTCGAAGTTTGCCGGTGTCAACCAGGTTCCTGATCGCCGTCTTGACTGTACGGTTATCAGGCCGCTCTTTCTGCTTCCGCTTAAGCCACTCGGTTGCAAATGGGAACCAAATCTCTGGAACAGAAGGATATGCGCCACCAGCCTTTTCCACGATCTCCATAATGATGTTTCTCCGAAGAATACTGATGGAGCCACCCCGGTCCGCCGAGCCATGAACCAGCTGTGGGGTCTCGCCCGGTGCACCTGCTGGGGTCGGAGGAATCGCTTTGGAGAGCCAATTTCTCGAGAAAGGCCGAGGTCCTCTCCGCTTGGGACCAGAAGGTTGCTTCGCAGGGCTGGCAGGGCTTGCAGTAGCCTCCAATTCTGCAGCTTGGGTACTTTCACGCGCAGCAGATTGAGCCGGAGATGTGATGCGTCGTCGTTTAGGCGTAGCCACTTCAGCCTCATCGTCGCTCAGTAGGTGTACCGTCGGGCTCTTCTGACGAGTATGAGCTGGGGTAGATTCAACTTCATCGGGTATCTGAACAGTCTCCTCTGGAGCTGGACTTTCTGGGGCTTTTGCAAGCACTTCGTCGGCATCCTCTCGAGGCTCTTTAAGACGAGGTTGTTTCCGCGGTCGCCCCTTGCTACGCTGGGGCTCTTCAAGGGCAGTGAGCGCCGGAGTTGGCGAATCAATGTGATCCAAATCATCCTGAGCACGTTTGCGCCTGGTTGAAGTTCTAGTAGTGGTCTGAACACTGCTCGCAGGTTGGAACGCTGTGAATCCTTCCGTGCTAGGCGCAGTGGGCACCGAGATAGGCACACCATTTCCGTGAGCGCCAACTTCGGCCAGAGTTTCCTGTTCCTCAGTAGCCGCATCGCCCTTGTCGCCATTTTGTTGTGGGAACCAGGAAAAGGACGCCAATTGTGCGGACCTGAATACCGCAATTCGGCTTCTTGCGGGACGACCTTGTTTCCTACCCGCTGGTCGCCTCTTGCCTTGCGGTGTGACATAGACGCCAGGGTTGGGGCATTCATTGACAAGCACGTTGTACTCTGTCCAAGTTTCATCCATGCCTAGCGCTTCAAATCTTTCCTTTTCCGAAAGACCCTCCAACTTCGCGCGTTTGTGACCGGCCTTTGGCGTTTGACGAGAAGGCTGTCCCCACGTTAGGTGATCAGGAACCTCATGCGGAATAGTATCCAGTTCCATCGCATCAGGGTCATCGGGATCTGGAATTCCGGGGGAGATCCTCTCCATTTTGGACAAATTCGATTGTTTTTGAGATCCTTTGTATCGCGGCCCCCTTGGACGGCCACCATGACGGCGAGCGCTAATCGGCGATGGTATGACAGTTCCAGTGACGGCCACTCTACCCATATCAACCACTGCGATTCATTAGTAAACGAAACAATACCAAGTCTGAGATGATTTTGGAAACGTACTGAAATGACCATTTGCAAGCTTAACCGGCATGGGATCGCTGCTTGACAAAAGGTAAGTGGGTGGCTTGCAGATTGCGAGCGCCTCGAATAAGCTCGCATTGCCATTCTTCACCAGATCGTTGACGGCACTTGATTCATGGAAGCCGTATTTGTCACGCTGTACAGTAACATCCACTGCGGGAAGAATGCACTTGGCCGCCTTGGCCTTTTGCGGCGGGAACTCCACGGCCTCCCACGATGTCTTGCCACTCTCCACCATCTTTGCAAAATTTTTGACCGAGTAATGTACGTAGAAGAAAGTTGTTTTCTCTATTGCTGTATCCCGAACAATGCCAAGGTGTCGGAGATGAGGTGGCTGGGACAGTTGCCAACAATCAGTAAGACGATGTAGCGCACTTTCGGAAGGTCGACGGTAGATACTGCCAAAGCAGAGGCGGTTGATTCCCTAAGTAGAAATATACGTTAGAAAGCATTCCCGAGTCAGGTTAAGGCGTGGAAAATCGTACATGATTGGTGATCCCGGCAGTTCCAGAATTATTCACAATGTCAAAGATTTGGTTTGCCACGGAGCGATCGGGCGTCCATGATGGCACGGTGCGTCCAGCTTCGAGTACAGGCTTGTCCTTTGCCATTTCAAGAGCACCTTCATCTGCACCAGCAGGCTCGTTCCCTGCACCATCATCGACATCGTCGTCATCATCCGCCTGGTCATCAGCAGTCCGGTTCAATTCCCCACTAACGGCATTGAACTTGGCAAGATCGGTCTCGGTGGGCTCACGAACAAGCATCACACAAGGATGAATCTTATCGTATTGTGATTTTGCCCTGACTCGCTTCAAGACTCCAATCCTTTCGAATTTGCGAAGCGCACGCGACAGGATTCTCCAGCGCCAGCGATCTTCAAATCCTAGCCGCCTCTTGAGATCATTCCGCGAGATGATGCCGAATTCTTTCAGAATGTCGAACAATTTGGTATTGAACGCGTCAAAGTTGATAATGGGACGTTCAGAGACACCTCCAGAGGGAGCTTCAACAGCTGTCTCCACGGCAGTAGCGGGTTTCACGAATGGTCGAAAAGTAACGAGACTGGTGCGAGCTGATCTGACTTGGATAGGGCGTTTCTCGACGTAGCCCTTCTGAGCTAGAGCAGCTGTTCTCTTAGGAACGGATCGTTTGTCTTGGCCACTGAGTCTCACCAGGTCGGTTTGGGCGATACCGGCGGACTTGCGCGAAGCAATGATGGACAGTAACATGAATTCGCTGGCAGGGACCTTTGTCTCATCAGGCTCATGGCCAGTGAGAGCGTACCACATCCGCTCTTTCGAAACGAAGATGCGAATAGACGATGGGGCGGGAGGGGCTTCATCTTCATCTCCATCTGTATCAGGCTCCGGGTGGACTGCTGTTTCTTCAAGCTCACGATTTTTTTGTTCTGCCTCGTCCAGACTGAGGCGGTGCCATTCACCATCCGGTCTCACAGACACCTCTGGCTGGCGCATGAGCCATGACCAGACCTTGGCTTTGAAGCGGCGATCTACAATCTGGCTTCTCTGGCTTGGGTCTTGATGTGCATTTTGGTAGAAATCCTCGATTGCTTCGAGGATTCCCGACAAGGTCGCGCCTAGTTGCAGGTCAGCTCAGTGTCCGGTTCACTTTGTATGTTCAGCTGTCACCCGAAAACAACAGCAGAAGAGATAAGACACGAGAGGTCAAGGTAAGAACACGCTCAGCATAGTAAAAATGTACGTCGATGTCAAACATGCATACTTCGCAGGCGCATGGGAAATGAGGCACAGATGTATACATCGTGCTGAGTAAAGTGGGTCTGGGAGGATGTTTCGAGCTATACACACCTTGACTGCCACAAAGCGCGACCTCGTTCAGCAAAAAGTTGATTAGCTCCTGCAAGCTTGGAGCCATATTTGTACCATAACGTTTTGGGAGGAAATAATGATAGAACCTGGTGGGGGGAGTGGAAGATGTGGAAAAGGGTTGACGAGGGATGAAAATTTCGAGAGCGAAAAGTGTGATTCGAACGCGGGTCGATGGAATTCGGCGCTGGCCACCACTTCCCATCACGTGATCAGGCGACCACGGGCGTTGCTGCCTAGATACTGAGGCAGCAAGATCAACGTCAACAAACGTCACAGTGACGCCTGGCCAAATATCAAACATCTCACTATTTAGGCAGCATGTGGGACAAAATACATCTCTGATGACTTACAGTGAACATTATGATGGAACTATCTAGACCAGCCAGCTAGGTGCCAGCTTCTTACACAATAACTTTTCACGGACACATGGATCAGATTATCGACTCGTACTCTAAACGTCTCAAAAAAGTTAACATATGGGCCACTGAAAACATTATCCATCACAGCAGAGTTCTCTTTAGCAGAACTTGAGCTACATTGTTGAGCTGCTTGGAGGCTCTTGCTGCTGAATTTTCACCATATTGCCATCAGGATCCTCAACCATCACCAAGTACTCCGTACTCTAATCCAATCAGTCCCTGCGCCTTGATCAATGCCTGTTTCGCTGCAATGTGGGCCCCGGCGTACTCGCCTATTCCAAAGGCGTTCTGCAGCGGGCCAGTCATCTCAGTGACAGGTTTACTAAACTCCTTCAGAATTTTGACACCGTTCTTTTGCAGATATGCTTGTGTCTTCGCGATATCGGGAACAATGAGCCCGACGTGGCTAAACGTATTGGTACGCTTGGTCGATGCCACGAGATGATCGTCCGATACGTTGAATTGGACGAGCTCGAGAAGTCCGTACAAATTGTTCTTGTCGCGTGAAAGCTCGGCGCCACTCTGGAAGCCAGTCCCGTTGCGACCCCCCTAAGCGTAGCCTATGTAAGTCACGGTATATTCGGGGGTGACATGGGCGTCGAAGAGAAGTCGCATGCCCAGGATATTGCCATAGAAATGTTTCATGCCCTCGAGATTGGTCATGAGAAGGCCGATGTGGTTGATTGCGTAGCCCAGAGTTGTTGCGGGAGCAGGACCGTCGTTTCCAACAACGATAGGGTTGTTGGGGTCTCCGGAGTCTGATCGGGGAGAGCATGCGTGGATACACGAGGCAAGAAGTAGTGCCAAGCACCCCGGAATAAGGAATTTGCAATACATGGAGATGATATATGCGAAGGAATAGTGTATAGGTATGGGATGCTCGCAACTTGAAGTGTGAGTATTTTGTCCACTTTCCTGGGAGTTCTTGTCTACTTTTATAAGTTCTTGGAATCATCAATGCGAATGCCTTCCACTACCCAGCCCGACAAGGCATATACTTCCGCTTACCATGTTTTACCATGGATGTTCCTCGCATGTTAGTTTAAACGTGACAGTCCACCCATTTCGAGACTGGCGTATATCTGGATGCTGGAGAAGTGCGGGTTGATATACAGTATCCAATCAGGACATGCGATCCGTCAGGCAATCACTTTAATTCGGCCCCCATAGTACTACCAGCTGAACCCTTTTTCGCTGCGTAAACGCCCAACGAAGCTAGTCTTGCGCGACATGCAGATTAAGCTAGAGCAACCCCCCCCCCCCCGGGAGAAGTCGGTAACCCGAGATTTGATGGGTCTTATAGCTTGGCTTCTCAACTCTGAGGCGATGCTTCATAAACTTTCCATCTCTCCGAGCGTGAAGTGTTGCTTGTTAGTTGCATGGAGGGGCGGTGTGCTGGCCAAGACAAGGGAAAGCATTGATGCCTTGTGTGATAGACAGTAAGCCCACTACTATTTGTAGTCAGTCCGCAGTTAAGACCACAAAATCATAGAACAGCGAAGCAGCTTTCGTTGAATGGCACGCCTCAACAACGCGTGTAGGTTAGGTCTTTCCAGCCATCGACACATAGCCCATGATTCGATTAGGAGGATGCCTAGAAGGCAGGCTACTTGACGCGGGAGCATAGAGCTCCATGATTCGGAGTCGAAGTATCAGCAGGGTCTTCTAGGAGTGTACTCCCATATGGATAATAATGAAAATATGGTATGGTTGGCTAGGTAGGCGAAGTAGCCTGTCCCTACGTAGGGAAATATTTTGCTATTCCGATGTACCATATATGAGGGCGATTAGTTCTCGCACTAGTGTCGAATTGAGTTATCCTTGATATCTTTCTAAGCGGCTCAGTGAGTATTTGCAGCCTCCGGAGCCATCCGAGTTCGGGATTTAAAGAAAGACCCGCGGCGATTCAAAGTGCCGATTGCCGACCGGGGACTCCCGCAGACCAGGGTGCGACCGGCAGTCAGGATTCAAAGTTGGGTCGAAATAACGGGATATGGAGTATATAGGCAATCAATTATTGTGTAGGCTAGTCCAGCGAGAAAATATCTAATAAAAAGGGGTATAGTATAGAGTCCGAGTGGCAGTATTGTACACAAGGTGAATCAGATATCAACCTTTAGTGGACCTTTCACGGTCTTCTTCATCTGTTGCTGGACTGCTTGTGCAAAATTATGAACAGAGGTAAAGTTGGGCTGGACCCAGGGATCGGCGAGAATGATCGGCGGCTGAGTTGAAGCGGGCTCTCATGTTTTCGAATCCCGATTTCCATTCGCCATGATGCTGCTTCCTGTTTTCTGTAAGCTGCATATGGGACAATGAAATATAGTAGCAGAGACGGTTCGTCCAGTATCCCGGCCGGCATGTTGACAAATCGACTGTAATACCTCTGTCATCATCTTCGATGTGCAACTAGTGCATGGCCTTTGTGGCCTGATAGGGTTCTATCGTTCCTTTTCGGAGGCAGTCCAATCTGCGAGCGCCGAACTGATACGGCCGAGTGGTAGTGGCGAGTAGAAAACGCCTCTGGGCGGGCGAAAGAAAAATAGAACGTCAACTGAGACTGGAGGATATTAATATGACGGGGGAACCTGCCTAGCGGACACAGGTTTTTGGACATAATTTATTCGGAGTGTGCTTTGAAACATACCCTTTTGTATATGTAGTTGAGCAGGTGTGGATACTGGATTTATACTCTTTTTGCTGGTAAGTACGGAGTACTTTTAAGTGCATGTTTGGATGACATCACGGGGCCACCTTACGTCAGGTACTTCACTCCTCCGCCAAATTTACGTGGCCGCGGAAGTACCGACGGGTTCCACGCTTTGTCTCCGTCGTTTCCGGGTCCGGCGCAAAACTACTTTTAAGACGATCCCGCAGTCATTTGATCTTCCTGTTATTGTCTTTCTTCTCGACCATTCGAGAGGACTCTTTTATACAAACGAACCCACCATGTCCTAACCTTACAACACTCTTCCACCGTAACGATCACTCCGTCAACAAACAACCCGGCCATTGTGCTATCTATCTCCGACTCCTGAATCGCTTCTCTCCAGCTTTGCGCGATCCGCCACCATCGCCACCCAGATGGAGGAAGGAACCATCTCCGGATTGCCCTCCGAACCACCACCTCTCCCCTACTCGTTGCATACCCGCAAGAAGGCTATCGCGATCTTTTGGACAATCTTCGTCATCGATACGTTGGGTCAGCCGGTGATCTTGTATTGGACATTATGGTACTGCACCAATCTTTCGCATAACTTGGGTATGTTGGATGATGTTGGACAGCTCGATTCCAAGGTTGGGTTATTCCACGAGGTCAGTCGCTAATATAGCGCGGCAGTCTTTTCCATCGTCACCGCTTGTTTGGGCGGTGTCTCCGTTTTCGAATACTTCTACCGATTGTACAATCTACGTCGCAAGAGTTCGCGCGCCCGGCCATTGAACGCTAAGGGATCATGGGTAGGTGTTCTGTCTTGAGGTCTGGGAATTGGCGATAGACGTGCGCTAATAATTTGTGCAGCTGGACTTCTTCCACATCAACTTTACCCTCGTCTGGCTTATTCTGGCGGTTGAGCTCATTGTGTAAGTCGCGCGCTGAGGTGCTCAGGTCCAATTGCAAGCAGACTAACCAAAGTATAGTGGAACCGTACCTACCGAACCCTATGGTTAGCTTTCCGATGCCTCGCAGTTCCTCGCTCGCAATCATGACTGACATTTTCTAGTGCGCCTCGTCGCCATGGTTCTCCCAACCGTCATGTTCTACTTCGGCTTCGTCCACCTGACCCTCGATATCCTCCGCATGATGGGTTACAAAGCACCCTTCCGAATCTCTTCCACCCCGAAAGGTTCCGTGATGCCGACTGCACTATACGCACTGATCGAGGACGTGGTGGCGGTCGATGGAGGCGGAGGCCAAATGTATCGATATGCGCTGCGGACCCGATACCTGTCTAGCCCCTACTTCCGAAGGATGCTCTTTGAAATGAATTGCTTCTGGAGTGGCGGATCTATCATCTTCGCCGCAGTCTTTACCGCGATCATCTTCACTGTCTCGGAACCCGTTGCATTCACTGTAAGTGAAGACGAGTAGTGAGCTGCCAAGGAACTTTACTGACACCGTGTATAGCTGGGCTGGACCCTGCCATTTGCTTGGGCAGGTGTATGGACATTGATCACAATCCCCTGGGTTCAAAGTGACCTACGTCGTGAAAAGCAAGCCTGGGCCGAAAACCGCGGGCAGGGCGGCATTCCTTACGTCGACGATATTTCTGCACCCACTGCACGCACCCGCTTCGCTTCAGTCCAAGAAGCTCTACCCAACCTCCTCCCTTGGGTTCGAGACAAACAAGACCCTCCGCCAGCGCCGTTTGCCGAAGGTGCCATCGGGACGGGTCATAAAGCTGAAAGCGTGCCGGAGAGCACCCCGGATGCCGCCTCGGAGGAAAATTCACCTGGCCCTGCAAGTACCACACTGGACGGGGGAGACGAGACAACTCACCACTCCAAAGAAACTCAGGATGGTGCCGCACCAGAGCCGGTCAACACTCCCACCGTGGAGGAAAAGAAATAATTTCTACCGCATTTTGTACTATTTTTTCATGACTTTACGATACCGTTATTCCGTTTGGATGGACTGCGTGCATGAACATTTTCGAGTTGGAAGAACCTTTCGCACTCTGGATCACATACGAAAACGAATGATGAAGATATCTTGGGTACTTGGGCGAGCGTTATAGATGAGTGATTTGGCACTGCGGCGTGGTTTTCGATTTGTGTCGATTTATTCCGTTTGGTATTTCTTTGTTGTAAATAGATACCCTGAACCTCGAGCAAAATATGGTGATTCTAAATAGGATTCCCATGCAAGAGTTCTCCGATCATAGCAAGATATAGTAGAAAAGAACGCTATGATTTTGTGGATTTCGTAATGGGGATTATAGAGACCACTGCTGCACTGCTTCGTGTTCATACTCTCAGGCGTGGTTCGAGCCCCTTCAAAAGTTTGCCTAATTCCACCTGTCCGCCAAAGCCCCTCCCGGAAGAAACGCCAGTATATCACCATTCTCCTTATGATATTGTCGCAAGTACAAGCAAATAGAAGGACATTCCACTCTCGCCCGAAGTTCAATCCACCATATACAGCAACTTACCTTGCGATACCATAGATAAAGCAACAACAGCGCGACAGGGTCCCTTCTTCGAAGCAAGTCCTCAAAAGGGCCCTCGATACTCCGCATAAACAGTTGAACGTGACCGGTTGCGATATCACTGTCCGGGAGCTCCGAGATCTGGGATACCGCGTGTGCAGCATGGAAATACGCATTCGTTTCCGCCGTGGATGATTCGTTGAGGCTACACACAGCTGCCAGCGCCGTTGGTATACCATCTATGCCTCTCTCCGACAATGGGGAATTCATATGAGCGAAAGTCGCCGCCATGATGCTGAAAAGGCTATCCGGTCGTAGCGGGTTGACCATGTGCCATAGTGACATTTTTCCCTTGCTCATGCTTATCCAGTCCAAGTCCGAGGAGCCGGTGGACTTTAGAGGCCATGATTGTTCTGGTGTGTAGGCGTCTGGGGATGAGAAGGTTAAGATAACCAGTGCAGCGGCGGTACCCCATATTGGATCTTTAGCCTTGGCTTCGATTGGTTCTCGCAGTCGGTTGTTTAGGAGGATTGTGCTTTGAGACCAGTGGTAACACTCTTCTAGAGTGCGATGACAGTCTGAGGAGCCGTTTAGATGGCGGTCGTATGTGAGTGCGACAGCTAGAGAGGCGTGCATTAAGAATGGGTACTGTAAAACATGAATTAGCTGAGTTCAGATTCATGAGGATAAATGCGTTGTTTCCTGTCCGATGAGAGAGGAATGATATCAATAACACTTACAGCGAAGGCTAGTTCCAGAAGCTTGCGATTAACTTGTATCATATTAGGGTCGTCCGGGGTAATAAGACTTCGTCCAAGATACCGGGTGATGAAATCTTGACATTTTGCGTTTAATTGATAGGTTGCCGATGCATCAGCTGCCCAGACAGCGTTTGTGAGAGGGGGCTGAAGCTCTGCTTTTCTTCGAATAACCAATAGCCGTCCTGGGTCTGCGGCGATTGGGTGGAGGTCTGGACTGTCCGACATGAAGTTGCATAGTACCCCGAACGAACAACATCTCTTGCAATTTGGCTTGTTTTCGTCGCACTTAGTATTCCAAGTAAATCAGTCAGCAACAGGCCCGGATTTTTTTGAAAGGCTAAGGCCACTTACCTTGAGTTTTCGAAGCTTGCAATTTCGGCAGCCAAATCTCGACCTTCGCCGAGTTCTGGCCTGCTGCACCTCTGTTGGGCGGGTCAAAGCCATTCTTGATCTAATTATCCGATACCTTGCACGTGTTGATAATGAGGGATATTTTCCCGAGCTCAGGTGGGAGTTCGATGCTGGAGAGACCTGGAAGGTGGACACTGTAGCCCCCATAAGCTAACCCTCTTTCGGACACTCCACTTCTCGCGCTAACTGGTCCTCGGGAGCGGAAGCCTCTGATTGGCTGCGGGTTTTGTCCTGTTGTATAGATCCTGCTGGAGAGGCGCGTCTCTGCAGCATGGAATAAATAATAACTTGGAATGAAAGCTCAACATATAAGAGGGAAGTGTATCCCTTGATCTCCACGACAAGAAAGGCTACTGAGAATAACATTCAAAGCGCAGAACTCGAACTTCAATACCGACTCAATCCACTTCAAAAGCAGTCCAGAATGACCACCCACCTCGCCGCCGTCTCCCTCGCAAAAGGCGAACCCTTCAAGGTCCAAGGCCGGCCCACACCAAAGCCAGGCCCAGGCGAGCTCCTCATCGAGGTCAAATCTGTCGCCTTCAACCCGGCAGACTGCCACATGCGTGATCAAGGCCTCTTCATACCCAGCTACCCGACGGTCATCGGCTTCGACGTCTCGGGGCTAGTCCTTGAGGTGGGCGAAGGCGTCCCTGTCGATGAAAGCCTGGGTCTATTCTTCCAACCAGGTATCACCCGTGTTGCTGCATACGCTGCCTCCGTCTGGAAGTCCTGCGATCCTGACTATGGTGCTTTTCAGGAGCGCTGCCTCGTCCCCTGGCAGCATGCTCTGCCTCTTCCAGATGAGGGGATCTCTTGGAATGAGGCGGCAACCTTGCCAGTCGCCGTTCAGGTCCCCCTTAGCGCGTGGGATATGATGGGGGTTCCGCGGATTGGAGAAGCAACTGCTTCTTCATCTTCCGCATTTGGCGCCGATACCAACGAAGGCACTCAGGAAAATCAGAGCCAAAAGAAAGAAGCCCTCCTGATCTGGGGTGCTTCTTCTAGCGTGGGCACTATGGGTGTTCAAACCGCCAAGTTGCTATGCGAAGACCGCAACTCTTCTTTCGCCGCCGTGTATGCCACGGCTGGTGCTGCGAATCAAACGTATGTAGCCTCCCTAGGCGCGGATCGTGTCTTCGATCATAAAGATCCGCGGGTAGTGGATGCGATTGTTTCGGCGGCGCGAGAGGACGGCCTGGTGATTCGGTACTGTTTTCTTGCTACGGGACAGCTGGCACTGTGTCAAGCCGTGCTTAAGGCTTTCCTCGGCGATGACCAAGGGGGAGAGGATCGGAAGGCAAAGATTGGGTCTGCGCCGATTGTTCCTCCCGATGCGGAGGACGTGGATGGGGTGGAAATAATCTTTGTGATACCCTCCTGGAAAGAAAGTGAGAGGTTAGATCAGTTCAAATATTGGTTAGGGACGTGGGGGAGGGATAAGCTCGCCCAAGGGACCATCAGGCCGAGTCCAGAGCCGAGGGTCGTGGGAAAGGGTTTGGGGGCTATTAGTGCTGGGTTGGATATGCTACTCCATGGAGTAAGTTGTGCAAAGTTAGTCGTTCAGGTTGCGGAGTGAAAGGCTTGTAACGAGCAAATGGATATTGGCGTAGAATTTAGATCAGAGGTTGTCTTGTTGAACTTCACGGAGCGTGTGTGCCACCGCATGATATACTCAGTTAGCCATGCTAATTTTCTGTAAGTCTGAGATTTGAGAGGTTATCATTATCTTCCAGGTCAAACGATCACTCCCCCCCCCTCCGATGGCCTAGTTGGTATCCACCATAAATTGGTGAACCATTGGTGTGCCCTGGAGGAGTGGGCAAACAAAAGAAGAAAAACAATACTGGGCCAGTGTCGACGCTTCGAGCTCCACGGACGGCCGGGCACACCCCTAGGCGGGGGGAGTACAATTTTTGGGAGATTTTTTGGTAACGTTATTTTTCTAATAAAGACGTTCATTTGGGCCTATTATACTATATTAATTTTAATTCTTTAATAATCTCTTTGACGGTATTAGGAGGGTGTAAAAGGCTGTATCAGGCGGCCCTCGGGACTGGCGATGTTCTTCGGTGTCCGTGGATGGCGATGTAGTGGACAAGGCGAAGTATGTAGGGAACGACAAGGTTGAGGGTTCGATTCATGGCAGGGGCAGTTCGGTTTCTTTCGAATCATGACAGGCGGGCTTTCTTCCTTCTTTCTAAAATATCGACTATCAACAGCGGGAAAGGGCCTTTTGATACTCTTTTTTTCGTTTTTGAACAGCTACCATGGACCAGTGATAGAATTCAGGGACTAAATTTGATAAGAGAATCACGAAATGAAGGCATTTATGGCCGCTAGCACGGATTATTTGATGTATGTGTGTTATAACTCAAAGGCTAATCATTTTCGTGCGACTTGACAGCACATCTTAATAGATAAAAAGCACTGATCAATCTCTAGCTTATCTTCCTTTGTTTTTTTTTTTTGCGACTGCACGCTTGCATTGGTCGGCCTCCGTCCAGATGCGATGTCTTGCTGGTATCAGATTGCTGGACAAAGCGCGGGGTTCCAAGAAGCAAGGCCAGTTACCGCCGGGACCTTGTATCAGCAGATGGCATTGATCAGAGATAGAAGAGTCAAGCTTGTTGGTCATTCGGTATCAGGATCCCAGATGGAGTGTACGCCTCGTCGATCGCTGATACGAGCTCTATAACAGCGGCCGCATATATGTATTTGTCTAGGCTGTGCGCAGAGCCCGGATTGAAATAGGCATGTATCTTTGGCGGGGTATCAATCCAGAGAACATAGTTGTCATGAATTGGGTGGTTCGATTTCGAACAGCTGGGTGTACTTGGGATCAGGTAAACGAGATCGAGGGAAATTCCGGAGTCAGCAGGACAAGTGTATTCCGATCTTGCCCGATCGCCAAGAAGAGAAGGTCCAAGAGGGAAAGAAGAAAGCAACGACAAGCATGGGAAGTTAACCCAAAGAAGCAGCTCGGGAGAGTTCAAACAAAAAATAGAAGCATGCGTCAGAGAGCTAGGATGACTCTGGGCCTGAGGCCTGAGCTCCGTGAGTTCTGACTCTCCGGACTCTTCTGAGCCACCAAGTAGTTACCAACGCATAATAAGGCTGAAAAAAGCACCCACGAGGACTGCGCCACACCACAAACGGCTTACCGAGGCGTTATGCCAAGGGCTCGGGAGTGTAGGGGTAAGATGGGCGAGAGTCGAGACCGATGATCCTGCTTATTGAACCTGTACACAATTGCAGTTTGAAGGATAGTTAGACGTTACTAGACCAAAGATAGCACATTCTTATTCATAGGAAGACAAGCAATACGAAGTCAATAATTCAGTCAATTCCGTTCAAATCTAGCAGCCTAGTCAAAAAACAGCCAAAAAACCCCTCCCAAGAACATCGGAAAGTGCCAAGACTCGGGAAGAGGCTCCACTGTGGAAAAAAAAAATGAAAAATAAAAAAAATAAAAAATATCCGCGATCACAGATCACACAACCAAACGGGGCTCCTCTAACGAGTGTCCACTTTGTCCACATTTTCCACGCTTTTCCATCATCGCCATAGCTTTGGCGGAGTCTAGACGACTCAAATCGGAAAAGTTGACTGGGTCGGTGGCAAGTTGACTTTTTCAGACTGCCCCAATAGGCTCAAGAATATCGCTCACACAATTCTTGTTTTTACTACGACAGGAGTAAACTCCCACCCCCTATAACCTTCCAGCCATATAACCAGCCATGTCGACATTCCTCCAGTCAAATGCTTCATTTGTGCCATGCGCCCGCGCTGACCTCTAACACCGGCTGTCCTGCACGACTGTGTCTGCGTCTTGCCGACTTCCGAACTATTGCCCCATCCCCCAGTTCAATTGTCCCACCTGGTCTCCAATTTGATTCGCCCCGGATCTCTCTTCTCACTGTCTCTCTTCCCCATCCACCTTCCTCCAGCTTTCAGCTTCCACCTTCTCTTCCCAGCATCAAAGCTGTTCCCTGCTCCCCCCGAAACTAGCTGCAAGCTTATCACGGCCCTTCCCGACCCGCCAAGCGGTTTCATATTTCGCAAACCGGGGAAGTCAGATCGTCCTTCACCGCAACGATAACACGACTCCTCGACGCCATATCTCCCCTGTATTTTCCCAAATCCCGGCCTTATTGGACCTTCTCAGCCAGTCCTTTCCTCGGACCACGGCCCGTGCCTGCTGCAGTCGCCAATCGACTTTCTTTGTGCTCCCCCAAAAGCACAATCCCTCTAGGGACCCTTCATTGAGCTTCTGTGAAAGCCGAAGGAATCCCTCTTTCCAAATCCCCATTCCAAAACTCGATTTCGACTGATTGATCTCGAATACTTGTCACTATGGACGTCCACTTATAGCATCTGTCTCGTCCCCTCGATGTTTCTGCATTTCAGCGCTTTTGTCCACAATACCCCCTCGGACTTCTTCCATAACTATTACTTTTGGGCAGTCTATTGAGACTCTTTCCCACAGCCTCGTGCGCCTTCTTCTGTTCTTGAAACTTATCGCCATCTCCAATCATGGCCCCCAACCTCTTCCTTTGCCTGCGTACCCTCTGCTGCCCGTCCTACTGGTTCCAGAAGGGCGAGCGTATCGATGGCAACGTGAACCGCGAGCAGCACTGGGAAAGCCCCGTCCCAGGAACCTACAAGTTCTTCGCAGGTCGGGGCTGGCATCTCGTCCGCCGTGACGGATGCGACTACGATGAAAAAGTCCCTGCTGCCCTGGTTTACTGCCGCATTCTCCACCGCTACATGTTCGAAACCGAGCTCGAAGATCGCTGCCGCTGGTTCTCGGCTCCGCTGCACAAGGGTGGTCAACCCGAGCAGCTCCGTTTCTTCCAACTCGACGACGGCGTCCACTGGGTCGCTGGCTGGGATGCCCAGGGTCGATTCATTCCCGGTCCCTACCCCAAGTGGTACCTCAATGAGGACGGAGAAACCATGCGTCGTGGTGCCTCTCCTCCCACGAGTGCCAACGTGTCTCGATGCAGCAGCCTCATAGCTGGCAAGTTCGATTGAACGTTCGAGCAACAACTATTATGTACCATTTGAAGGCGAATGGATCCCAACGCTTACCTGTTAGAGCTTTCTTTGTTTTTTCTTATGGCCTAGGGGAGCGTTCAAGCGTGTCAATGTTTTCGGTTTACCATAAAAGTGTTTTTGATGTATTAACGGTCTAAATCATGTTCTCCTTGGGGTCTGTTTAATGATGGTTCGCTTTTGTCATGTCCTAGATTATCAGATTAGACTTTGGTTTTATTGAATCACTTCAAGTGATCTGCAACCATGGACGGGAAGGTCCGGTCTTCGATCTAACCCGTTCCATATGGAGGGGCGCATATTCCATAGATTTTGACATGATGATGAAATACAAAATGCGGGAAATCTACTTCCTCGCTTCGGTTACACGAACCTATTCTGTCCGAAACCTTTCTCCGTACGATCTATCTACTCACATCAGTTCCGGCCAGCTCCATGCATAATCTAACCTGCGCCGTATCTTGAAATGTCGATAGATATGCAACCCAATGGGCGCGTCTAGGCCATCAACAGCTAGATCTTTATCTTAGATTCTGAACTAGTCAACCAACCGGGTCTTATGCTTATGAGACTATCTGCATACGGAAATCATGCACATGTACCTTATATACACCCAATCCAATTCTTATCACATCTCACCAGACCCTCCCCATCCATCACAGCTTCGCCCCAGGCGAATTAAGCAACTTCTCCAATCCCTCCCTCACCTGCTTCACCATCCCCCCCTTCCCAACGCGCATCGTCTCCCTCAACACAAAAACATGCGTATAACTCCCCACCATCTTCACATCCTCCTCGCCCTTCCGAAACACACCAATCTCCCACGTTACGCTAGATGAGCCTAGCTTGGCAACGCGCAGTCCCACCTCGAGTATATCCGGGAAAGCGACCGAGGCGAAGAAATCGCAGTGCGTGGAGACGATGAGACCGATTTGGTCGTCGCCGATGTTGAGCGTGGATGTAGATTCTTGCCCGCCGGAAGAGGAGGGGATGCTGGGTGTGGGTGTGGGGTTATTGACGCTGAATGGGTTTCGACCACAGTGCTCGATTAGATAGGCGTTTGCGATTGTGTCGAAGAGGGCGGTGTAGACGGTGTTGTTTAGATGGGCATACATGTCGTTGTCGAACCTAGTTGTATATCATATCACATTAGCTGGATTTGAACTCGTGATGATAGATAGTAACGGGGTGAGGGGATTGTTGACGAGGGCGGTTACCATCTTGTTTGGTGGACTTGGTGGTAGCCATAGTCACTGCGCTTGCGGCTCTTCTTGGTCTGGATGTCTGAAGCTGCCATGGCTTTATGGATGGATATTGATATTGATTGAATGTTCAATTTTTGAGACCGTCCAGCGGTTTTCTAAAGGAAGAATGATCCCCGGGGCAGTCGTTCTCCATGCGACGGCATCTCCGCAGCCTCGGGGAACCTGGGCCGAGGTCGGGTGGAGATTAGGTAAGCGGGGTGATCAGCGCGGCATTCATCTGAATTTCAACATTTAATATGAGCAAATGCAAATACAAAGTGATCTATTGAGACTATAGCTGATCAATAGCAGATAAAAAATATTGGCAAATGGTAATGTTTTTCATGAAGAAGATTTCGTAATCTAGCCAAGTCAACTAGTCAACTAACTAGTAGTAAATATTGTTTGCTCCATACTCAGCCAACTGGAAGGTTCAATGTGCCTGACCTTATCGAACGCTAATCGCAATTTTTTTCTTCCGTCCAAACTTTGTTATCCGCCACTCTCAACACCGCAACACATTCAACACGCGCCGAAAAATACTCAGGTCCCAAGAGAACCTTTGAACCCCTTCTTTCGACAATCGCCGTCCTCGCTGGCTCCTTCAGCTCGAATCACGGCCTATCTGCTGCGGCGAGGCAAATATCCCCTGCCCGCACCGCCCTGCATGGCCCTCGTCAGCGTTGACACCTCTTTGCAGGTGCCTCCTCAAGACCCCGTCGAAAAGACTCCCGATGTAGTTGTCACTCCTTGCGATCCGTGGCCTGCGCCGTATTATATGGAACGGGGATTGCGTCGTGTTCGTCCATACCATTACACTTATAACACGAACTGCAAGGAGAGATGGCGGGGTAAAAGGCTGGAGGATATTTTTACGTCTGAATTCCGTGACCGGGCGCCGGATTACTATGTATGATTATATCCGGTCCGTTTGGAGGCTCATAATCTTGCAGTCGAAGCTAATCTTCTATCTACTAGAGGGCCGCACTCGATAACGGCTTGATCTGCGTCAACGGCAAGCCCGCCGGCCGAGATACCATCATCAAGAACGGCCAGGTTGTCTCACATACCACCCACCGCCACGAACCCGCCGTGACCAGTGCTCCGATCGGAATTATCCACGAAGACGATGACCTGATTGTCATTGACAAGCCGGCTGGTGTGCCCGTCCACGCTGCGGGTCGATACCACTACAATTCAGTCGTTGAGATTCTCCGCGCAGAACGAGGCCATGACTGGGTTCCTAGACCGTGCAATCGGCTGGACCGACTCACCTCGGGACTCATGTTTATTGGAAAACACCCCAAGGGCGCGGAGAAAATGGCCGGTGCCTTGATGGCGCGAACCGTGCAGAAGGAGTATGTCGCTCGCGTCAAGGGCAAGTTCCCCGAAGGCGTGGTGGTCTGCGACCAGCCCATTATGCAAGTGAGTCCGAAGCTGGGTCTGAACCGTGTGCGGGCCACGGGTAAATCTGCCACGACCAAGTTCCGCCGTCTCGCCTATTATCCTCCTCAGGCGGCGGTTGCCTCTGCAGAGAAGCACGCTGCCCATGGCGATCGCGCGGAGACTCCTCCACCCGTTCTCGCCAATGAAGACGAGGGGTACAGTATTGTTCACTGTTTCCCCTTGACGGGACGGACGCACCAGATCCGAGTCCACCTCCAGTTCTTGGGTCATCCGATCACGAATGACCCTATTTACTCGAACCGTCGCGTCTTCGGACCAGAGCTTGGCCGTAATGAAACAAGCGGTGACCGTGACGACGAAATCATGGAGCGACTCCATCGCATGGGCAAGACTGAAGTTGCCGACACAGTCTCATACCGCACTCACTTGACCGCTGCGCCAAACGTTCCCCCAGGTACCGACCCGGCCATTCTGGCAGAGATCATGTCGCGAGAGCAACAAGCTGCCTCGGACGAATATGAGAAGCGCAAAGGCGAGCGTCTCTCTGGCAAGTTCTGCGACGTCTGCGGAACAGAGTTATACACCGACCCTGGCCCCCACGAGCTCGGTATCTTCCTACACGCCGTTGCCTACGCCGATCGCAACGGCAACTGGGGTTACCGCAGTCCCATGCCGTCCTGGGGTCTCCCACCTCCTGGATCGGAGGGGCCTCGTGAGGTTCCTGACTGGGCTCCTGTTCCGGAAAGTGAAGAGATTGTCTTTGGTCACGGCACTGTTCCTCCAGAGATTGGCGTTGACGATGAAAATAAGCAGTCTAAGCCTATGTCCAGCACGGTGCTTTTGACGGGTGTTGGGATGGTGGACTTTTCGGACCCGAGGCATGGTTTGACTGGTGATGTTTCCCAGTTGAAGGAGGCGGAAACATCACCTCCTTCGAACCCTTAGATGATCTTATGCTTTTCTGGTGATTTGCATTGTGGATTTGCTTGCATTTTAGGTTGCCTGAATGCTTCATTCTGGTTCATGATACCATATATTTCCATAGATATTGGAAGGCAGATCTTCGGCCTAAGCATAAATCCGGGGTGATTGTGATAGCATTTTAGCTTTTGCTGTGATCTTTGTTCATTTTTCAACAATCTCGAGTACGTAGAAGGCGCCAATCTAATGATGAATTTTAAGGAGAATGTGTAGTCCAGCGATAATACGCGCGTTGCTTGGGCCTCAGGTGGTCTGCCCGGACAAAGTACCTGTTCAATACTCTTGCACAAAAATGGCCACGGTGTCAAAGGTAGATGGGATACGGTTTCGGGCTGGCTGGGGAGTGAATAGTTTGTGGTTGTTTAGCTGAAAGAAGAAGAATAACGATCATGGCCTTTAGCATATGTAAAGTGGTAGTTCAAAAGGTCTGAATCCAGAAACTAGAGAAACCGCCCAAAAGATATACTCCCACATCTTGTTTTTTGAAAGGTCTTTCTAATGGTCATTCAAATCCTCTTCCATTCTTGGTAGCTAAGGTGTCATTTTTCCAAGTCTTTCGTTCAACTCGTGACTGCAAAGATGATTTTGAAAAATTGTCGGGTTTTCAAACTTATGGAACCCCACTTGCCTACAGGCCCTATGTACGGAGTACACTGCTCTTAACGTCGGATATACTTTCAATGATTGAACACTGGGCTGCATCCTGTGCCGCCTTTTCGATAATATTCGATTTGCCCGAAGCTCTTGTGTAACATTAATTATGGCCGTGCCTGTGAGTTATTTTTCTTTTTCCTTTTTTTGCCTTTTTGGGTGGCGCTACGCCTTTCAATATACTTGGTTATAGGTCGACTTATTAGCTAGTCAATGTTTACTTTTTCGATGGTGCGCAGTAGCATGGACGGAGATCCAACACTTATTTCTGTTGTATCGATTTAAATGTTTGCCTTCGCACCTAAAAGTGACTTAAGCTTTCCATAGCCTCTGCCTCGCAGTGAGTAAAGGTCCAGTACTCCGTATATTAATAACAATCTAAAATCCCAATGGATCCGGTCTTCTCGACCTCTTAGTTCTACGCTTACGTTCAAACCATGGAATTCCTTTACTCGGATCCAGTTGACCCGCAGATTGTGGCGTTCCATTCATGAAGTTGTTAGTGGACACAATTCTTGGGATGATGCACTCTAATTCTGAATCTCACTCGGGTAGCCGTTCAGTGTAAGATAGCAGCTCGTTTCAAATATTGGGGGGCGGTCCGGCATATTTGGCAAGCCTGGTCCGATCCTTCGACCTTCATGTAAATCATCATCGAAGACATCCAAATAGGAGCCAAACATATAACCAAGTTACGAAGTTATATCCGCCAAGTGCAACAACCCTTAAATCCCGCCCCCAACTCTCCCCGCCACTAAACGCGCAAACTCCGAGCTGAAGCTACTAAGTAAGCCATCGGCGGGGAAGGCTGATGGCTGCTGGCTGCTGGCTGCTGGCTGTAACTGGAAGTTGGGGATGAACTAACCTAAAACACTTCCGCCACCCACACTCCGAAGCCAACCAACGGCATTGGTGTTTCTAGTGCTTACTTCCTTGGCCATCTGAAGGCCATCATTATCAGAATCATTATAACTGACTAAGTATAGTTATTGCGTAACTAAGTTATGTAAGACCTCAGCCGCTGTCAGCATTTCTGTCAAAGATAAAAGCACGTACAGAGCCCTGCCTGATAGGTATCATCCTCTTACTTCTAATACAAGACAAAAGTTTTCTCACAGGACCACCACTAAAATCAAACATCCATGAACATGTCCTCTCCAAGGAAAATAACCCCGGAAGATCTCAAGTCCTTCATCGACCAAATCTTCACTGGAGACCCCGCCGGTGCGCGCTCATTCGCCGAATCATCCATAAGCCCCAACTATATCCGCTTCATGGCCGGAGGGGATGAAACAAACTTCGAAGGCGCGGTGGGAAAAGTCGCCTTCTTTCGTGCGAATTGCCACACCTGGATTTCCAGTGTTGAGTTCTTCGCACAGGATGGGAATAAGATTGCGGCGAGAGTGGTGGGTGATCTCGGGATGGGGGATGAACCGACGAAGAAGATGGAAATGATGTTCATGGCGGAGGTGGATGAGGAAGGGAGGTATGCGGCTGTGTGGGAGCAGGTTGCTGAGTGGGTGGGGGAGTGACATATGTCTTTCCGATGGTATTTGCATAGGTTTGTCTTGTGCTTAGATGTCAGCGCGTGGTTATCAAATTTTCGTCTTTTATGCTACCGGCGGTGGAATCTACGGAATCTATGGAATCTACTTAGTGCTAGGATATCTCTCAGAACTTTGATTTGTATTATCTCAATATTCCATCTCTCCTTACGCTATTCAAATTTCGATGAAGAAAGACCTCTTTCTCAGCCTGCTCGCCTAGCCACTCTCTGCCAGCTTGATCACGCTGACCTGCAAAGCTTCCCTATTTCCCGGCTGGCTTCTTCAAGGTCTCTTCTACGCTCACAACGCTGAGGTAAAGCGGCAGATTCACCGTTGCATCAAACACACCTGCACCCAGTATCATTAAATGATCCGGGTACTTTTCAAAGACATGCAAGCTCCGGCTGTATGCTGGCGCTTGAGGTGTGTCATGCATTTCCCACTGATCAGGCTGGCCGCCAGCCTGATTGGTGAAAACACTGCTGTGATCCGCGTCGCTGACGATGATGGTTCCATTATCACCGCCGACTGATGACCAGACCACATAAGGAGATGCGTTGGGCTGAACTCCATCAACCATGATGGGGATACCATAGGCAAAGCGGAAATCAAATGGACTGTCGGACATTCGATAGTAGACCGGATAGCCTACTCCAGACCAGCTATCTCCTCCTGGGAACTCGTGCACCAGAATCCACTTCTCCAGAGGGGGGATATAGGAAATGATGGTCATTCCAGGACGGGCAGTATAGTTGAGATAGGCCACATCGTTTATCACGGGTCCCCAAGATTTCAAGTCCGTTGATTCCTGGTGAGCAAGCTTCTGTCCATGGAGTGGATCACGCTGATCGGAGTAGAACACGCCGATGGTGTGGTTGAAAAATCTTGAATTCTCGTTCAGCGCGCGTAGAACAAATAAACATAGGCAGATTACAACTCACTCAATGAATGGCTCCCAAATGCAAGGATTTCCATTGGTAGTATCCGGTCCACTGCCTCTCGCCACATTGCTGACGAACTTCCAGGTATGACCCTTGTCTTTACTGGCATAGATATCGATGTTCGTGCTCTTGCTTCCCCAGCTGTTTCCACTGGCCAAAACCGTGCCGGCAGGCAAGTCGCCAACATCAAATGGCAACTCCGCCAGTGCGGGCTGAGCGGACATTCCCAATCCATTTACCTGGTCAGTCAGGTTGGAGATCCAGGACCAGGTGGCACCACCATCTGCACTCTTGAATATAGGGAAGTATGGAGTCTTATCGCCCGCAAACGAAGCTGTCGCGAGGAGACTCCCATCTGACAGTTCAGTTTGTCGGGGATAGAGAACACTGTGGTGGGAGTCAGGTTGGTAGATGACGTTCTCTGCAAAAGTGGACCACGGCCGTGGTGGCGGTGATGGCGGCTTTTGTGGAGGAGGGGGAGGAGGTGGTGGTGGGCTCAAGGGAGGCTTGACCGATTCCACACAAGTGAGGCCGGCCAGACCGAGGAGCAAAAGCTTGGTGAGCATATTTCCGAATCGGGTATATCAATGAGAAAGCTACTATAAGGCAGCTATCTCACTTTGGCTCTTTCCTCTTGGGCTTCAGCATCTCATCCAAACTCACCGGACTACTTATGTAGTTGTCGCTCTATGTGCGGGGACCCTAAGTCCTCTTGCTGTTCGAATCAGGAAAAAATCCGTGTTGAGAAGGTTCAACATCGTTGAAGCCCTAATCCTTCAGCTGCACAGACGTTTAGCCGTTAGTTTTAAGACAAGCATTGTAACGTGGAAATTCAGGCTAAAGGCGATCATGCATAACTTATGATGTCAATGGACGATCTTTCCATTTAGGTTTACTTCTATTAGCCTAATGCAATCGATTGACGTTTCACGATACAGTCATCTCATAGTTTAGGCGGGGGTACAAGCTGGGGTACAGTGTCTTCGGCACCGCTAGATGCCGCGAACTGCTTACGGCTTACCTGTAAAGATCGCTTGCTGGCCCACGGTTTCTCAATTTAGCACCAGATCGAGATAACATTGGCTTTAAGCCTTCGGCAATCTCCGCCACCTTGAATCATGTCTCGGTTTGAAAGAAGGAGAAGTAACTACCGTGAAAATACCCACAAACGCGGCGGTTCATCAGGGTCTCGAGCAACTGCCCCCAGGGCTGTCAGATTTTGCGGGGAAGCGTTTCCACCTTCCGATGGTCTACTTCGGCAAGTAGTTATGGCAATCACTGCCTATTGTTGATATCCTAGACGCTTATCTTTCTTTCTTGCTTCTCAGTCGTGGGTGCTTTGATTTGGATGCACTCATCGCTTAATGGATTTCCTCGTTTCCCAATTCGAGTTGAAGTTCGTGATACAGAGTTGTTATTTATTTCTGCAATATAATGATAATCTAGTTGGAAGTTCCCATCAGGCTTTTAGTATTCATTCTTTGACAATTGGAATTTTCACGGGCGTGTTATACGCTGGTGTCGGTGTTGTCTTCAAAGTATAGTCCCGGGACTGTAACCGGAATATGCGGGGAAGACAACCGACAGCCCGTTCTGAGTAAATTGTTACCTACCCCTCGTTCCACACCGGAGATCTGCAAGACGAGCCAAGTAGGAGCATCCCAGACCCTTAGTCGGAGTATATCCGACTAAGTATAGTCCGTAATTTAGCCTAGAGATCAATGACGAAATTCTACAAGCAGGGATGTCAATATGCAGTAGAACATATTTAAGTATCCAGCAATCATTTAGACTTGTTTATCATAGAGCAAGGCATTATCCTATAGGTTTTTCCTGGGTAAAGCCCACGAATTATCGGTTTTTTTTCGGTGCAAAAACTGGAAGGGAATCATCATGGCACCATCTCAGCCCTTTCGCGCTGGTGCAACGGTACTACTGTCTCTCATGGCAGTACACACCGGTGTCCACGCATCATCTGTCTGCAATGGTGACAATTCAGCACCAACTGCAGCCTATAATGCCTCAAAAAGCTATGTTGGGTGTTACTTGGATCCCAAAGTGTCGATTTTGACGGCAGCCAAACTTAGCACCATTGGTATGACGCCCCAGTACTGTGCCAATTGGTGCGGTCAACGTGGCTTTTCATATGGAGGTATCGAGTTTGGAACGTAAGCGAACTGTCTTTCAACCTATGAAACCGCTGTTTCTCAAGCTGATCCCCAAATAGGCAATGTTTCTGTGGGAGTACGCCCGATTTCAGCCTCGCGACCAAGACAGATGACAGCAGCTGCAACTCGAAGTGCGCAACTGAGCCAACCAGCTCATGTGGAGGAGGCTATGTGTAAGCCAAATGCAAGATTCAAAAGACAACAGAGTGCTAACATTCTGGAACTGTATCTAGCATGTCTTTGTATAAGATCTCGAATCCGCAAGGGGACGAAGCGAACACTAAATTTGTGCCGGCGTGCCAAACACAGCCCCTCTGCAGTCAACCTATCTGTGATACTTCGCTAAGCATTGCGGAGAGAGTCGACTCACTTGTCAAATCCCTGACCCTGGAGGAAAAGATCCTCAATCTTGTGGATGCTTCAGCCGGATCTGCCCGCCTCGGCTTGCCTTCCTACGAGTGGTGGAGTGAGGCAACGCATGGTGTTGGCTCTGCACCTGGTGTGCAATTCACCTCGAAACCAGCCAATTTCAGCTATGCCACAAGCTTCCCTGCACCGATCCTGACAGCGGCTTCCTTTGATGACGCTTTGATTCGGAAAATAGCTGAAGTAATTGGCAAAGAAGGACGAGCATTTGGCAACAATGGATTTTCGGGATTCGATTTCTGGGCCCCGAATATCAATGGATTCAGAGATCCTCGGTGGGGAAGAGGGCAAGAGACTCCCGGTGAGGATGCTTTCGTTGCGCAGAACTATATTCGCAATTTCGTTCCAGGACTTCAGGGCGATGACCCGAGGAACAAGCAAGTCATTGCAACATGCAAGCATTACGCAGTCTACGACTTGGAGACGGGCAGATATGGAAATAACTACAACCCTACCCAACAGGATCTGAGTGATTATTTCCTGGTTCCGTTCAAGACTTGCGTGCGTGACACGGATGTGGGAAGCATCATGTGTTCGTACAATTCAGTTTCCGGCATCCCAGCCTGTGCGAGTGAATACCTTCTTGATGAGGTTCTCAGAAAGCACTGGAATTTCAATGCAGACTATCACTACGTGGTTTCTGACTGCGGCGCAGTCACAGATATCTGGCAATACCACAACTTTACCGACACCGAAGAGGCTGCAGCATCCGTTGCTCTCAATGCCGGTGTTGATTTGGAATGTGGTTCCTCCTATCTCAAGCTCAACGAATCTCTCGCAGCAAACCAGACATCCGTCAAAGTCATGGACCAGTCATTGGCAAGACTATATTCTGCTCTGTTTACGGTCGGCTTTTTCGATGGCGGAAAGTACGATCATCTCGATTTCTCAGACGTTTCTACTCCTGCCGCAGAGGCTCTCGCGTATGAGGCCGCAGTCGAGGGCATGACACTTCTCAAGAATGACGACCTTCTTCCCTTGGATTCTCCGCATAAATACAAGAGTGTCGCCGTGATTGGACCATTCGCAAACGCCACGACTCAAATGCAAGGCGACTATTCTGGCAATGCGCCATACTTGATCAGCCCATTGCAAGCATTTGAGAGCGACCCCAGGTGGAGAGTGAATTATGCTCTGGGTACAGCAATCAACAATCAGAATACCACTGGATTTGAGGCGGCTCTAGCAGCCGCAAAGAAGTCTGATTTGATTGTTTATCTCGGTGGCATCGACAACTCCCTCGAGTCCGAGACGCTTGATCGGACTTCGCTCGCTTGGCCTGGAAACCAACTCGATCTTATCAAAACCTTGTCCAAGCTCTCGAAGCCAATGGTAATTGTCCAATTCGGTGGTGGCCAGGTCGATGACAGCGCAATCCTAAAGAACAAAGATATTCAAGCTCTGGTTTGGGCGGGATATCCCAGTCAAAGCGGAGGCACTGCTCTTCTTGATGTCCTTGTGGGCAAAAGGTCACCTGCTGGCAGACTACCAGTTACGCAGTATCCCGCCAGCTATGCCGACCAAGTCAATATCTTCGACATCAACCTTCGCCCTGATTCGAAGAACTCATATCCGGGACGCACATACAAATGGTACACCGGAAAGCCGGTGATCCCATTCGGCTACGGTCTTCACTACACAAAGTTCAAATTTGACTGGGAACAAACTTTGAACCGCGAGTACAACATTCAAGATCTTGTTGCCTCATGCCAAAGAAGTTCTGGAGGTCAGATCAACGACAACACACCCTTCACCACTGTCAAGGCGCGAGTCAAGAACGTCGGCCATGAAACTTCCGACTATGTTAGCTTGTTGTTCCTGTCCAGCAAGGATGCAGGCCCTGCTCCACGACCAAATAAGTCCCTGGTGTCTTACGTGCGTCTCCATAATATTGCTCACGGAAGTGAACAAGTGGCAGACTTGCCTCTCACTCTCGGCTCACTGGCCCGAGCTGATGAGAATGGAAGTCTCGTCATCTTCCCAGGGCGTTACAAGATTGCATTAGACAACTCCGAGGACTTGACTTTCGAGTTTACATTGAAGGGTGGCCCAGCAGTGATCGAGACGCTCCCTACGCCTGATGCACAGTATAACTTTACTGTGCCCGTTCATATTCAGCCAGCGTCCACTGAAGCACACAGTTAGGTTTTGTGAGTTATGCTGTTCTTGGCCCGGGGATTGAATGCCCGAAGTTGTCAAAGTCCAACTCATAAAGATGACACGCCTGATCTCTTATATAAGAGCCGGTTATTTTTGGCCCTGCTAAGAATACAAGTCTTTTGTTTCTTCCATCAACAAAATTACACCTGTAGATTGAACATGCTATGGCCCTTGCCCGGTTGCCTGTAAAATGAATTTAGAGGTACGATAGTCCAATTCGATTGAGGGTCTAGTGCCTCTCCAGCGTGATGGCCAGGCAAGTCTACCGGATGCTTCGACATGCTAAGAAGTGTCTGGGTCGTTCTCAATAGACTAACTATACCATCGTGGCGCCAAGATGGGAGAAAAAAATTGCCAATTATATCGATTCTAATTTACTCAACACTTAGTCCCTCAAAGTAAGCTTCCACGCCCTCCGTCTGCCCAACAGCGTAGACACCAATAATCGGGCCAGTGAAATCGGGATCGGTCATATCCAGAGTATCAACCGTTCCCAGGCACGTCCAGTCATTTCCAACTTGGGGCTGGACTGAATAAAGTAGGGAATACTGCTTCTCTGTGTATTCTATCCGGAAACGCAGTGAACGAGGAGCTTCCTCGAGGGTGTGTTTCTCGGTCCGAACGATCTTCTGGCCAGCATTGACCAGGTCGAGGACTACCGCCTGCTGGGCAGCGTCGTAGTAGATCCTTGAGTAGCGGTGCTCCTCCTTGTAACAGGCGAGTCCGGCCTGGACCTTTGCAGAGCTCCAGGACCCTTCGATTCCTTCAAGAACCACCGAGCTCGTGCCGGTCAATTTCCGTTGTCGCTTGCCAATGAAGGTCGGGCTGTCTACCGGGTGTGACAAATCCACCGATGACGCGGTCAATGTCAAAGATGAATGGTTATTCTCGACCCGATAATTGCTCATTACAGCATCTCGAATGTAGAGGTAGTCCAGCCCACCTTCTGCCGTGAGGTGCGAGCTCGAACGGGTTGCTGAAAGGCCACGGGGGCTCACTTTCACTTGATCAAAGACAGGCCAGTCGCCATCCCAGTCCACCCGAGTCAAGAAGGTCTCGCGGCCCATAGGGCATCTCCCTTTATCCTCTAGACGGCCCCCAAGGCAGGTTCCCCACCATTGGCCCTCCTTGTCCTGGAACAGTTCACAGTGGCCGGTATACTGGACATACTCTTGGGTACCACGCGCCGTGAGGACGGGGTTGTTTGGACAGGACTCATATGGGCCAAAAACATTCTGAGAGCGTGCCATTGTCACCATATGCCCGCCATGGGTACCGCCCTCCGCGATGAGCAGGTAATACCAGCTCTTGTACCTGTACAAGTGCGGTCCCTCGGGGTAAATGTCACCAGTGCCGCGCCAGATAGTTCTCTCCTCGGACAATTTTGCGCCGGTCTCTAGGTCGATTTCGAAGAGGTTGATCGTGGTGCCTGGCCCTATTCCAGCAGACCCTTGCAGGTAGACTTTTCCATCCTCATCGAAAAGAAGACTCGGGTCGATTCCCTCGAACTCAAAGTACACCGGGTCGCTCCATGTGCCTGACCAGATATCATCGGTGGAAACTATGAAATTCTCCGTCGCATCTCTGCTCTTCCCCTCTGCGCGGAGGACATTGGTACAGACGACATAGAATTTGCCCTGGTGATGACGGATCGTGGGCGCGTATAGGCCTCCACTCCCGACAAGGAATTTGCCATCATCGACCGGGTAAAGATTTGCCTGCGACTTTGCAAGGCTGAGCTGGGACTGTCGGTGGATTGCATTTCCTGTGCGCTCACACGTTAGCGGAAACTTGAATTGTATGCCCATCTACTAATCGACCGGTGGACTTACCGATCTGCTTCCATGATACCAGATCTTGAGAGGCGTAGATAGGTAGACCGGGGAAAGCGTGGAAACTGGAGTTGACGAGATAAAACCAGTCGCCCACCAAGACCACGGATGGATCGGGCGCGAAGCCCGGGATAATGGGATTGACTGTATCCGACATGGCTAGCTCACGCAGGGAATAAAACGAAGGCTGGAGAAAATAATCTATGGTCTATCTCTTCATGGACCCCGCCTTGGGTAAGACATTTAAATATACCAATTCAATTACTCCGCTTGCTATTAACCAGGACCAGCTAGCGCCTTCTGCTCCACTCCCTCTTACAGGTGTCCTGTTCTCAGACATTCTACAGCACTCATTCACCCCATTAGCCCACATGATAAGTAGTCACTTGCTACCGATTCGCCATGTTTTGACAAACTATTCTCGATCGTACATGAGAGGGGTAAAGTTGGGGTTTAGGCAAGTTCCGGGAGATAGCCCCGTCGGAGCTAGCCAATACACGATGAGACCTGACCACTATCCGCATTAAGCTACGCTGGAAAGTCATGATTTGATAAGGAAAGATAAGCCAAGAGGGGAAACGAACTCCCAACTGTATCTTTTCAAGGGCCAGCTCTTTCCTCTGTTAGGTGCATGCAACTGGATGAGGGGCAAATTAGCCTGTTGGTAGGCCGCCAAACAGGTATGTTAAGCACGCTGTATAGGCTAAATTAGAGCTTAGGGTCCAAAAGAGGCTCTCCCCCACAATTGCTCCGAAGGGAATAGTACATACAGTAGTCAAAGCAATCACATGAATAGCTCCGCTTGGCAATTACTGGGCGAGCTAGGCGAGCTATCGGTTAGGCTGTTGATTTTCAACGGGTTTGCGGATAGAGAAGCCGCTTGTAAAAGAGGGGATTTGCTTCGCGGTCGATCAAAGCTTTAAAGAAAATCACTACATGCTTAAATAATGCTAGATCGATATGATTGTAAATCGAATGCCTTTCCAAGCAAGCTAAAAATTAAAGTGCCTGGGATCCAAATTCAAGCAAGTAAAAACTCGGCTAATGCTTGACCCTCCACTTGCCGGCGGTATCAGCGCATGTTTCAACCTCCAGTTAAAGAAACGTTAAGTTAATCGTCCTCTTACCAAAAAAGGTCTAGCTGGCATAGGCAGCCCCCCGCAAGTGTCTACCGCTAACCCTAAGTCTCCCCAAGTCTCCACCCCCGGTCTGGAGTATGGGCCGCCGAGGTATGAAGGATGCTGAACCCAAGCGTTGGCCACGTCAAGGATACGAGCATACCAAGACAACGCCAATTTTCGGTAAAATGCAGAACAGGCAAATATAACACTGCCCAGCTCAGATATTTGCCAACACTAAATGGGGTGGCAAGTTGTAGCATGTCGTGACAAGCCCGGTTGGGGGGACAATACAGCCGGGAATCGATCAAGCCAAGCCACCATCTGTGCGGAGGACAAGGGTTGTCAAGCTCATGTCTGTCTTGGGATTCATAAAGAGGGGGCTTTTTCCTGATTAAAAACTACTTTCATTCCCGACTGCAGTGAGAAGTGGACTCATTAACTTGTTACACCTCTTTTGCTTCTTTCTCATCTTCATCTACATCTGAGTTCAGTGCACGCTACCGCAATCATGGCATTGCGATTCCGGCCCCCGAAGCCGAGCCAGAAGATCTTGCCGGTTAAGCCGACGAAGGGACACTTCTTGTTCGCTCACCAGGAGTTCAAGCGTGTGCCATGGTGGAAGAGGAAGAATATGCGTACACTGTACATCTACATCGTCGTCCTTATCATGACCAACACAGCGAATGGTTTCGATGGTTCCATGATGAACGGTCTCCAAACTCTTTCCTACTGGCAGGAATACTTCGATCATCCTCGCGGCTCGCTTCTCGGTCTCTTCAATGCCTCTATGAGTCTTGGTTCTCTGATCGGTCTGTTCGTCGTGCCTTACATGATCGATGCTTACGGCCGTAGGCTCGGGTGTTTTGTTGGATGTCTGATCATGCTGCTCGCTGTTGGTCTGCAATCTGGCGCCACTGGCTTTGGCATGTTCATTGCTGCCCGTCTGCTTATTGGATTTGGTGATTGTCTCGTTCTTGGTAGCGCTCCGCTCTTGATCGCAGAGATTGCTCATCCGCAAGACCGTGCCGTTCTCGTCACGCTTAGTGGTGCTTCTTATCACTCTGGTGCATTCATTGCTAGCTGGGTGACATTGGGTACATTGAAGATTCAGGTATGTATCATTGCCAAACGGCTACCATGGATGTAATTGTTCCCGACTAACATTCTTTTCTTCCACTAGAGCAACTGGTCATGGCGTCTGCCCAGCCTGTTGCAGGCCATTTGCACCATTGTCATCGTTTGCGGTATCTGGCTGATGCCAGAAAGCCCTCGTTGGCTCATGAGCCAGGGAAGACACGATGAAGCCATGCGGGTTCTCGTCAAGTACCATGGCGAAGGAGACCAGGATGACGCATTTGTGCATCTGGAGTATGCGGAGATCAAGGCCGCCATTGAGCTGGACAAGGAGATTGACCAAACTCGCTGGGTTGACTTCCTGAAAACCAAGGGTAACCGCAAGCGTATCGGCCTGATCACCGCTCTCGGTCTCTTCAGTCAATGGAGTGGCAATGGTTTAATTTCTTACTATCTCAAGCAGGTCATGGACAGTGTTGGTATCACCAAGGCCTCCACACAACTCGGAATCAACGCTGGTATCAAGACCGAAGCCTTGGTCACCAACTTCACCCTTGCTTTCTTCATTGATAGACTTGGAAGACGGCCGGTTTACATGGTCTCGACAGTTGGCACATTCTTGGTCTTCAATGCATGGACCATCGTGTCAGCTCGGTACGCCATCGCGGCTAATCAGGCGCTGGGATACATTTTCGTGGTTCTGACCGTTCTCTACGGAGTATTCTACGATATCAAGTAAGTACTTCATCTTCCAATTCTTATACCAACAGCCACTAACATTGAGACTCTTCCCAGATCCGGTCTGATGGCAACCTACACCACCGAAATTCTGCCCTACGGTCTCCGTGCCAAGGGTTTCACCTGGCTGAACTTTTGCGTCACCGCCGCACTCTTCTTCAACCAGTACATCAACGCAATTGCCCTCGATGCCATTGGCTGGAAGTATTATATTGTCTACTGCGTCTTCCTGGGAATGGAGGTGTTCGTTATCTACACCTTCTTGATCGAAACCCGGTACACTCCCATGGAGGAAATCGCCAAGTACTTCGATGGCGACGATGCGGTTGATGTTGGTGAGATTGCTGTTGCGGATATGAAGGAGCAAGCCAGGGAGGCAGAGGGCAAGACGGCTACTGTCCATGTTGAAGTGAAGGAGTAATCTGATACACGAGGCGTGTTGGAGATTTGTTAGGAGGGTTTTTTCTGGGCTTTTTAAAGTTTCTTGGATATAACGCTGTTTTGCTATGCCTAGAGTTCTTACCAGCAATTATTCACGAATACGACTCCAAAGAACCGTTTGATATTATGACTCCACTGATGGACATTTATCCAGGTATTTCCTTCACGTGACATTTTGCCATACTAATCGTCGTAGTTATTATTAAACAAAATATCCTCCCTTGCTATAAAACGTATTACAATAATAACCATATGGGCCATATAACTAAAGTCAAACTTACTGAGATCAAGACTTCTCCGGATGTCCGACAGGAAGAACATCCTCGATCGTTTCATCAGTATTCTGCAGATCATCCTCAATAGCGACATGATCCTTGATGCGTAGCCAGATAACTGGCGCAGCGAAGAGCAGCGATCCTCCCAGTAGACCCCAGTTACTGGCGAACTCGGCCACGAAAGACGCTTTGTGGAAGTCCATACTCCAGACCACGGCTGCACCGGCGGATTGGATACCCTTGTAGAATCCGGCAAAGTTGGCGCCCTTGCGGCCTGAGTTGGAAAGGGCTCCCATGTACCTGAAATGAGAGGAGTTAGAGTAAGTTGGTTTGATACGAGGGTGTGTTGGGCATGGATGGGGGAGCTGGCGTGGGTAAGAGAAGTACTCACCAGTAGATAACACCCTGCCAGGCAGCGTCGTAGAATCCATAGAAGAAGTACAAGAACATAGGTCCGACGTATCCATCATGCGTCCAATCCCAGTGCACAAAGCCGGTTTTCTTGGAGTCGACCGACTCGCGAGTATAATTCTTCTGCCAGGCCCAGCCACCACCCCAGATAACCATAGTCAGGGCGAATAGGATGGCCCAAGCGGCGCGGGCACGCGTAGTTCGACGGAAGTGAGTCATATCGAGGAGAGGACCGATGATACTGGCAGCCACAATTTGAGCGAACCAGTACAGGAAGGAATTCAAGGCGCGAGTGCGGGTGTTGAAGTAGGCGACGTTAATTGCGTTTCCCTGGTATGTGTAGAACCAGTTGGAAGACCAGAACATGGGGAAAAGGAGGACGACGTAAGGTTCGTTCTTGAGGGTATCCCAGAGTCCCCACAACTCGGATTTCCAGGTTGGGTTTTTCATGAGGACAATGCGGGATCCGTCGCTGCGGATGACTTTGTTCGCGTCGCAGAGCAGGAGAGCCAGGCAAGCGCCGAAGAACATCAGGACGATGAAAGCGATGTATGTTCCATCGGCGACAGTGGCGGCAATTTTGACGTTGAAGTTGGTGCCAAGAGAGATCTAGGGATTGTCTATTAGTTAGATGAGATATAATGACTAATGACAGTCGCCATACGTACCAGACTACCCATGCAGGCACCAACGTTGAAGATTCCCCAGAACCAGGCGAAATATCGTCCCTTCTGGTCTTCGGGCGGGTAGGACATCATGATCACTCCCTGGGCCGACCACAGGATACCTGCACAGGCACCCAGCAAAGCACCAGCGAAGATGTTGAAGCCCGGAACATATTTATGTACCGAGACGAGAAGACTGATCGCGTAGATGCAATATCCAATTCCACCAAAAGAGAGGGATAGTCGGACACCGACCCAATTGACGATGGAGCCAGCGAAGAAACCAACCACGGCGAAAACACTATACAGGGTAAGGTTCTATATCACGAGAATCGATTAGTCTGCATTTTTGCCCCCAATTTTCTTCTCCCATTCTCCCGAGAACAAGTGTAAGAACAATTACCATTTTATCGGCTAAAGTCGCATCGGCTTTTCCACCTCCGCCCAGACCACCGAGAGCATTGAACATGCCGGGACACATGAAACACACAAACGCGACCAGTCCCAGCTGAAACCTCGGAGACGCATACCAGGGCGTGCGCCAGCGCCCTGATCCCCACGACTTGTACATCCACCCTCGCGGGAGCTGGAGATCACCGACCGGCTCATCGACAGTATGAGCAAGCTCGGGACCTTTATCGGAAGTCGGACCGGTGGTAGTCGTAGTATCAGCCATGATGGGAGGCTGCACGGAGCGACTTGGGTGTCAATGTGGTGGATTCAAGAGACAGACAAAAGTCTTAGACAAAGAAATCCTAGGAGGGCTAGGAGAAGATGACCTTATTTATCAGCGACCAGGGAGTGTGGCATCAGCAGAGCAAAAACCAAAACCCATCTAGGCCGGTTTGAGATCAGATCATCAGGGTAGCTGCCTTCGCCAGCTTGGTGTGGTGATATGGATTGCTACGGTTTCTTCAGGTGCTGGCCAGTGGCTGCTATGGTTACTCTGCTTGTAGTCAGCCTGTCAGCCATCAAGCGAGTTCCAACTTCCGGGTGCCGAGTCGAATTGGGCCTAACTCCTAACTGGCAACTGCTCAGGTTTTGTGGAGGTCGGCGTGCGGGGATACGGCTGGTTCCAACTCCCGTTGGCTTATCTTGATGGGGCCATTGGGGCCATTGGGGCCATTGGGGAGGGTCCGGGGGTTGAACCAGACTCGATGCGACGTGATTGTGATTGGTTAAGTGTAGAACGAAATGGACGGGACATCGATGGGTGGCCTAAGCCTTCCCGCAGCCTCCCCTCAGCCATTCACTACTCTGCCAGTGTTGTTACACCCACCCAAGATATCCAAGCGAGATATCACTGACTCATCCAGTGTAACCCTGTAATGACCCTCAAGACCTCTGTAATCAATCTATATTGAGTAGCATGTCTCTCTATCTCAGGAGGAGTCGACTCACTCGACTGGCCTGACAAGCCACAAAGGTTCATACTGAGACTGAGACAATCGGCCTTAGGGCTGGCTATGGTGCATAGAGACGTGAGATGTCACATCTAAATGTAGCTGATCCATCCATGCCTCTTTCCTTGAATCTCACCGAGTATTATCATTAGAACTTTTTCTATTGCTATTGCTATTGTTTGGGTCTGTTACACCCATCCACCTTCCACGTGGTACATATACGAGTTCTGTCCAGTCCCAAGAAACTCGGGTATCCGGCCCCATGTAGACTACTACCAGACCGTTAGACGTCGGAACTGCCCGCTCATAACCTGCCCGTTACTACATCGCTTTCCTACTAGATATGGATGGACGAGTTGACCATTCATCTGACAAGGATAAATCACTATAAGTAATTATCGGTTCCAGTCATATCGTTCCATAACGGAAACGGCATTAGGTCGTGTGAAAGAAATATGGAGCAATAATCCTATGTTAATTTGCACTAATATAGACGCATACATGCGTCTCCAATTAAATATACCCACCCTTTTCATAGTCAGTAGCTTGATGTTGAACACGAAAATCTAGTTTCATGTAATATACCCCCCAAATATCATAGTTCAGAACTCAATGCCACTAGGTCAGACCCTCTAAAAGCGGGTACCCTCAGCCATGCCCCCACGCGCGCCACGCGACTTGAGCCCCTATATATAAGGTTAAGCTATATAGAAAGATAGCATAACAGAGCTTATATTATATGGAAAGGGTTGATATAGCGTAGAGACGTAAGATTCTTATAAGTAAAAAGGTAGATTGAGGTGACTGTAAATTGGCTCGGAAGGATTCAGACATCGTTAGGTACCTAGAAAACAACTAGAAGTAAGAGCTTTTTTCATAGACCAAAACTTGGATGTATGTATGTAGTATAAGTAGTATACCCAATAATAAACCCCTCCAAAACTCCATTCTAAACAATTTCAGTTCCCATGCAAACCTATTTTCGCTCAATGCATCCCAAATCCTAAATCCCAATAATGAATGTATCTACAACAAATGAAAATCCCAGGCATCTAAATGCGACGCAAAAAGAAAACACAATCCCAAAACAATAACTCAAACCAACTATTCCAACACCCAACTTGGCGTCTCACATTGACCCTTCTTTTGTACAGCAGCGTCGACACGCCACATCATTGTTCCCGACTCTATTCCATCAGTTGGAAGACCACGTAAGGCCCATTCGGAGGTGTAGCATTTACCCTCTGGATCTATGCGGTACTGGAGGCAACCTGCCGTTCGGGCACATTGTTCGGCACAGTCGTTGATGGATTTGGACTCGGATGGTCGAATCTCAGGGTCATGCTTGACTTCGTCTTTGGCAAAGTTGTTCCAGTTGTCGAGTTGGTCGGTGAGCATGGGGCGGACGAAATTGCGGAAGATATCGCTGTATAAGAGGATGGTGTTGTTTTCCTTGAATTAGAGGTGGATTTTAGCACAACATTAAACGGCTGCTAAGAATTCCTCCATCTTCAGAGATACACTCACATTGGCAAACCATCTCCGATCAAACTCATAAAAGAGCTCAATATCTGCAGGTGTCATATGGTGAAACGTCAACGCAGGATAACACCACTGCGTCTTGCCATAAGCCTCACCCAACGCATCCTGTTCCCAAACCGACTGACTTGTAACATGCGGCCAGGACCAAGTCAAATCAACCCCGACCTGTCCCAGCGCCATCCCCAACACACAATCGCCCGCCCACTGCGTCTCCGTCAAATAATTCCACCGATCAACATGCCCAGCATGATAATCGGCCACAGCATGCAGCGCCGCATGTGATAGCACAAAGCCGGACCCTCCATGGGCGAAAATCGCCTTCCCAATCTGCATTTGATTGCCCAGGTACAATTTCTCCGACGAATCAAGCTGGGCCAGCCAGGCGAGTAGATTCGGCCAGATGGTGTACGTATCAGCCTCGAGGAAGACGTACCATTGCATATCAAGGCGATAGGCTCGTGCTTCTTGGATCATGGGGAGGAATTTCCATTTATCCAGTTTCCAGCCTGGGTTGTCGGACATGCCGGCTGCACTGTTGGCGACTTTGGTGTGGTCAGATTCGGTGAGGGCGTCACGGCCGCCGGCGCGGGCTCGATTGTATAAGGCGAAGTCGGCATTTGTTAGGAGTGATTCGCTGACGTTACGGAAGACGTCGTGGGTGCGGATTCCGGCGATTTCTTCTTCGAAATCGGATACGATGAGTTTGTTCGGGATACAGCGGAGTGTGGTGCGGAGATGCACTGGGACTTTGTCCAGGGCTTCTGTGATGCCCGTCTTCATGACCACTAGTACATTTTCGATGCCCGGAAGTGGGCGGCATGATTGAGATGTCGTATTTTCTTCTGTATTTGTTTCTTCGGGAATGGGTATAGACTCTGTTTCATTGTTTGGTGTTGGATGGAGCTCTGGCTCGAGGATGACTTGTGCTTTTTGCGTGCCCAGACTGTTGTTTAGGTGAAGGAAGAGCAGGATGAGAGTGATTGGGGCCAGAATCGGTACCCATCGCCCATACCGGGCAGGTAGGGCGAGCATTGGTGCGGGAAGTGGGCGGGAGGAGATGAACAAGAGGAAGAGAGAGAAAGATGGAGAGTATTCGACCCTCGATCCTCCATGGCCCCAGGCAGAAGTGGAGAATCAAATACAAGTTATAAAAAGATCCTCCTCCGATCAGCTCCTTCCAGGAGGTCCCTTTAAATCAGACCGACCGGTGTCAACTTCCAAGCCCTGAGAAGACCCAGTTGTGGAGCCCGTGTTTTGGAGCGGCCTGGCTTGTTTGAGACTTGACATTGGCCAGACCTCTGCATGTGGCACCGCTTGGATTGACCAAGTCAGCAATGATAGCTGGTGGAACTGGACAGGTTCTGGTTTGCTGGTTATTCTTTTTTTTTATCTTGTTATCAGCGGCAAGAAATGAAAATCACTCGGGATGGATCGATCGGCATGGGGTGTTCGGGACACCAGGATCTCAATTGCAACGCAAGGCCCGGCCTAGATGCTCTATTTTGGGGGTTGTGCAGGGCAGATGTGGTGTACCTGCTACAAACATCCCACGAGCCTACGAGAGCCCCTGGACAAGTGGTGCAAGAATCAAGGTGGGTCGGGCGATCAGTCAACTCTTTTGATGCCACTTCCAAGGTTTATTATTATCGAAAGGGGGGCTGGTGCTGGCAATTAGGGGGTTTATCATCCTGGGGGAAGAATCATGGCGTCATGGAAAGAGTTTAGGCAGTCAAATTTAGCGACAAAATATCAAGAGCTTAGTCCAAGTGATAGTTCGGCATGGGACTTGGCAACCCCAATAGCCAAAGGTTGTATTTTAGGTGCTTATCTAGACACTAATGTCGATCGGAGGGATCCTATCGTCACATAATTACAGGTTAGAAGGCTACAGAGGCCGTACAACATGCCTCTATTGTCCATGTCGTGCCATTGATGAGCAAGTGGTAAAATGATCGAGGCCAGACCCTGTCGAGATGATCTCAGGATGCCAAATACCTTCCCTAATAGAAATATCATGATGTATCCCGTCTTCCACGTCCCATCTCATACACCATACTCCATCCCAAGCATACCATACAAGACACCCAAATGTGAAGAAAAGAAGAAGATTTTGCAATTTTTGTTTGTCATTTCAGAGAAATATTATATTCCTCTTGCTCTATCCGCCCAGCACTAAGACCAAGCGCGAGCCGCACACGGTATATGCCATGCACAATTCTTGAATTTCGTGATCGTCAAAAAGATAGTATCACGACCGTACAAAAACCCCCGACCCCTCTCGTGCTCCTGCGTATCCACCCACCGAAAAGGAAAAAAGGATACAGAACTTTTGGGTTCATTCCATTTAAGCCTCGGTGGTGACACGGCCCTTGGCGTTAGTGACCTTAACACCGAGAGCCTTGGCCTTGGCGAGGATCTCGACGCGCTTGCGGGACGAAACGGCGTGGGCGATCCTAAAACGAAGAATTCTATTAGTTCATCCATTTTCAGACCAAATCCGCAGTTGACGAGTCAACTGCTTTCTTTTCAAGGTTCACATACTCGGCAGCGTAGGTGCGGTTGTGCATCAGGAGGAGCTCGACGTCCTTGGTGTTGTGGACGAGGAAAGCCTTGTGGCCGGAGGGCATCATGTGGCGGGTCTTCTTGTTGGAGCCATAACCGATCTTGGGCCTAGAATTGATCGATCAATCATCAAGTCCACAGGCAAAAAATCCAATCCAAATCTGGATCTGAAAAAAAAAAAAAAAAAAAAAAGTGATGGGAAGAATCGTACATGCGAATAACACCCTTGAAACGGCGACGGACGCAGTTATCAATACCCTTGGGCTTGCGCCACGAGGCACCGACACGCATAAAGCGGTCCGACTGGTGGCGGAAGAAGCGGGTGGTGTCTGTTGCGAGCAACGTTAGCTCCGGGGTTCCATCCAAGTATATGCCATCGTTGTCGTAAAAAGTCGATTCAGTCGAATGCCTGTGCGGATAACAATGCCCTTCGACTAGACTGATTTGGAAGAATTTCGATATCCTCCCGTAAGACCGTCACAAATTCCGAGAACTTCACGATCAACCATAATTTTCCACCTCCTCCTCATTTCAAAATCCTTCTCAGGCAGGAATCCTGGTCGGTCGAAGGGCGTTGCTATCCAGGCCAAAAGAGGGGGGTTGGGAGATTTGAAACGGTCGGGCGATCGGGAACGTACGCTTCTTCACGATGGGGACATGCTTCTTTGCGGCGACCATCTTGAAAAAAAAAAAATTCGTCAGTATGTTGGAGCAAGACGGGTTGAAAGAGATGCGTAGAGAGAGACTCACTTTGGCGGTGTTGCAGGGTCTCGCCGGGCGTTGTAGAGTTGTCGATTCGGAACGTAGTCAATCTCGAAAACTTCGCACTGGCGCGGACGAGTGGGCGGTCCACACTAGTGCGAATTGGGGGGCTTTAGCGACTGTGGTGGTGCTTATGTCATCCATAGGGTTGACGGGGTTAAGCCCTGCCAAGCCTTTCCTCTTTCGGATGTCATCCATCCAACGAAGTATACGACATGATTGTACTCTGAACTTTTAGTTTTTAATGGAAATAACATCGTCTTTTTAAGGCAAGAAGTCTTCTGATCTATTTAGCATAAAATGATCCTAAACCTGGAGATGAAGCATCATTCGATCCCCCTTCTTCTCGCCACTCTGCAACATCTGCTCCAACACCTCCAGATCCGCCAACGCTTCCTCTGGCGACTGTCTCTTTGCAACAGAACCACCATTGACAATAGATTTGGCGAATTCCGCCACTTCAGAACCAACACCCTTGCCATCAAACTCGATGTGATGCTCCACACCATTCACCGTAACACTGTCAAAGCGCATCGTCACCACGCCCCTCTCACAGGCAAACTCGAAGATATTGTCGTTAAAGTCCGACCCCCATGACAAAGAAATGACACCCGTAGCACCAGACGCTGTTGAAACAACCGCATCAACAGTATCAACCGGTGGAAGGTAGTCCTTCAATTGTTGCGTCTGAGCCGAAACCGCAGTCATATGCTCCGTAGACCCAAGAATCAAGCGGAGACCAGCGACCATATGCACGCCACCGTCCAAGAGGAATCCCCCTTGGTATTCTGGGATCTTACGCCAGAATGTCACTGGAGTGTCGGTCAGATACTCGCTGTTCCTTTGCGTTTCATCCCGGGGCTAGGCTACTTACAGTAGTACTTGTTATCCTGCTTCACCAAACTGTGAACATTGACCCGGAAATGGCGGACCCTGCCCATCTCGCGGACCTTCTCGGCCGCAAACAAGAACTTGGTCATATACCGAAAGTTCTCACCCACGGCCCAGATAACCTTGCTAGGATCAATGTTGGTCTGGTACCACTGCAGAAGCTCCCGGGCCGTAGCCACATCCTTGGCAATAGGCTTCTCTGAGAGGACATGTTTGCCTGCAAGGAGAGCCTTTCTGATGAACTCGGGTTGGATCAGGATTGGGAGACTTGTTGCTCAATCAGCTCATAGTCTGGATATCATCGGGATGGTTGATGCGATCGTTGCAGGACGTACCCAATAAGTAAGGCCCCGATATCTGCGCGTGCCAGTAGAGCATCATAGGAATTGCCAGTACCAGAGTCATCCGAGTAGAGGTCAACACCTGGTGTCCCGTTCGCCAGAGTCTGGGCCGACTTCATAGACCGGGAGTAGATGGCCTTGAGCTGCAGGTCGGTGGCAGCTTGAACAGCAGGCTATATCATACATTAGATTGGCTTTGTATCAGGACAGGGTAATATTGACATACCAAATGCTGCTCTTTAGCAAAATTGCCTATCGTCGACGTCAGCTAAAGCTGCTATAGAGTCATGCTAGCTAGGGACGAAGAAGCCAAGGTACTCACCACTTCCGATAATTGCAACTCTAATTGCCATGTTTCAAAGTCACGAATTAAACAAACTGATAGAGTGAGAATTGTGATGAATTGATAGGTTGAAGGAATCAGAGAGCTCTTTTACACTATCAGATGTCATGCAGAACCTAAAGCATGCAGGGACCGAGTGGGGTTCTTAAAGCCCACCGGATCTCGTTTCCATGTTTCCCACGTTTCCACCTCACAGGCCTGGGAAGGTCCAACCTCAAAGCCGACCGATCAGCGACCGAGAGTTCGGCTTGCCTATTATTTCTCGCCTTGATTATGTATCTCTAGCTTCAGGCTAGTGGGCTGAAGTCACTCATCTCGGTATTTTGAGTTTCTTGCGCCAGTGTCTTGGTTTGCGAATGCGATACCTCATACCTCGAGCCGCACAGCATGCATGACGCAAGAGCTTCACAGCAGAAACGTGATCTACGCAAATTCAAGCCAACGTCAGACAAGTCGAACCTCAAAACATATATTCTCTCGACACAAAAAACTCAAATATGATTGATTGCAATCTCAAGATTACACAACTACAATTCTCAAATCAAATTGTCGCAAAAGACATGCCCATGACCCTCCCCATTAATCATTAGTACGCCAGAAAGAACACGCAAACCCCAAAATGCAAAGGGAATCACAAAAGGTAAGAAAACCAAGCACTCCAAACCAGACGCCCAAGTTTCGTGTCCGTCATCAAGGGGGGATATAAGAGCCCAAGATCGTCCCAATCATAACGCAATAAACAAAAAAAAAATCACAAGACCAAGCCAAGCGGCGAAGACCTATACATTGACGAGAGCCTTCAACCTCTCGACCCGTGCCATCGCCTTCTCCAATCTCTCGAGTCGACTCCGCTTCTCGACATCCCGGCGCTCCAGCACCGCGACCCGTTCCTCTAGCTTGGCGCGCGCCTTGCGCTCCTGCGCGACCATCTCGTTCGCTTGGCTGAACAGTTGAACAGTCAGCTCTTCTAGCTCCGTGCTCGCCTGTGACAGCTGGGACTCGGCAGCCTTGCGCAAGCTCTGCTCGCGGGTCAGCGCATCCTGCAGTTCGGAGGCGTTGTCGCTGCTAGCGGGGGATGCTTGGTGCTGGAGTGGGGTTATAAGGGTCGTTGGAGTCATCGGGGGAGCGGCAGGGGCGGAGCTACTCGTAATAGGAGTGGCAGCGCTGCCGCGGCGGTAGGGGAGGAAAGATGTCAGGGTGGATAGTCGGCTATGTGTTTGTTGCGACGTCGCATCGGTGGCTTGGCTGGGTGACAGGGTGTTCGCGGTATGAGACGAAGACGAGGGCCGAGAGGAGTTACTCTGCGACCTTTCGTGGGAGAGTTGGGAGGAGCGCAAACGACGCAGTTCGTCTTCGTAGTCGGCGAGCTTGTTAGCTGTTAGGCGGGCAAAGAGTCGGTCAGCAAAAACATGGCCAGGTTAACACTAACACATCCACGTAGGATTTGTTGGAGGTGAACTCTTAACAGGATTCAAATAGAGCCGATGCGCTCTGCGATCAACCTGCATAGAACCTCAAGACTATCCTCTCACTTACCAGTCACGGCCGCGCGCTCCGTCAAGGCCTGGACCTGGCCCTCCAACTCCTGGATCCGACGATGCGACTCCAGGCCATCATGAGAGTCGGCGTTCGCTCCACAGGTAGGACACTGTTTCTCCGAGGTCGTAACATTCTTCATCGCAGACGGTATGCCAACAAGCGTGGTAGTCGTGAACGTCGAGGTGGTCGTAGTCGACATGATAACATAGGGAGGGTGTTGTTTACCCCGAGATCTCCACGGTGCAAGTGTCTGGCACGAGGGAAGTCTGGGCGGGAAGAAGAGCCAAGGTACACAACCTGTACTTCACGAGGAAAAAGTCACGAGAGTTCTTCACAGGCAACTTCAAAGGTCAGCGGACCGGGGTTATGAGGTTATGAAGGAGAAAAGTCATGAAACACGACCCATTTCCATGCTGGGCTGGCCCTTTGAAGGGGGTTTCATTAACTCCATACTGCGCCACTGGGTTCCCTGCCACGCCAATGGGGGTAGTGGGCTAGGGATCATGTCTCACCCTTCCACGGCTGTTTCGTAGTTATTGAGAGATCTTCTATATGGAGTAAATGGAGTTCTAAGGATGCTATAATTTCTTATGGTTATGATATTCCTTCGAGGTCTGCTCCCTAACTTATGCAAGTCGCTTATCGTTGGTAAACATCTGCATGATCGCAAAACGGTTTTCCCTTTCCCCACCCGTCTTCCGTAGCCTCCAGCCTCGGACAGTATTCTGCAGCATACTTCCCCTTTCTGGGTATTAGACTATGCGTACCGAAGTATAAGTGAGCACACGTCAAGTATATTTGTAAATAGTTTCATCAAAGAACGAGTATATTACTCTTCTAGCATCTCACCGCTCACCAGTCCATGTACCTGTTGTCTGCTCCTCGTGGGCCTATTATTAACCCCCTCTTAGGTCTAGTGCGGCCTATTTAAAGCCCTTACAGTGGGTAGTCTAACTATAGACGGAGGGCATTTTCCTCACCTATCCCTGAGTCCCTGGCCTCGACCATACACGGGGAGCATCAATAGAAGGCTCAATGGTTCTCACCATCCCTGGTCTGGAGATCAATATTCTACGAGGGGGATAAAGTTGTCTCAATATCTTCGTTCACTACAGTTTTTGTCGTACGGGCTGTGGAGCAATTGACACGTTGAAGCCTGCCCTGTGCTTCTCTCGCTCCACTCGGAAAGAAGAGGCAAAAGGTCTACAGAGTACTCCGTACACACCCCATACCAACCAGAGTGATAACTATATTCAAAATGGTTGAGAAATCTGTCAATGAAGACTGCATTTCAATCTATACTCAAGAAACACGAGACACAAGACATGACACATGAGTCCCATCATGACCTGCACGGGCAAGATGAAGTGACCAAATGGGAAGAGAAGAGATGCACGGAGTTCCATGTAACGAGACTAATCGAACGGAAAGTGGAGGAGGGGAGAGGACCGAAAAAGGAAATATCATCTAGCAGAACAGTCCAGACATGGTCATCGACAACGTTGAGGCCAGAACAAGTTGCTCATAGCGATGACTTCATCTCTCATTTCAGTCATTTCGTATTCGCATAGTCTCGCCACAAGGAAAACGATTAGAGAAGAGGGGGCACGGCTAGTCATAAACGGGGACATCCAAAGTTCTGATGACTCCACACGCCCAACGCCCTGGAATGCTGCCGATACCCAAGTCTGCGACAAGGCATGAACATAGCAAGACCCTCTCAGGGTCGATCATAGACGGGAGACACATAGAACAAGGAAAAAGGATGGAAATCAGGGTAATCTTCATTTCGCATCGGCTGTCATGGTCATGGGCAAAGATCACACACGAGTCAAGACGCATGGGAATAATAGCTAGATAGCGAACAGCGACATGACGTTCAAAAACAGAAGGAAAACGGCGGGAGAAAACTTTTCATACTGCCAAAATCATCAGAGCGAGGACTAGATGTATATCGGGAAGGCTAGCCCCCGATAGAAACAAGGAAAAAATGGGGAAAGATCATGAACAGCAGGTGGGAAAAGGGCAAAGAAGGAAGAAGATCTGAGGATGGTCAGGGGGTAAGACAAAACAACTTCCGTCGTCAAAAGGCAGATAAATGACGTTTAGTCATGGAAACCTAAGAAACCGAGGTCAAATTTCTCCTCACATAAGAAGAAACACCATAAAGAAATCTGCACCCAGTTCAGGTGCTTCCATAGCTATTATCATTCATCCGCTGTAATGCACCAACAAACCACAGTTGAGGCGAAAAGCGGAGGTTGCGTCAGGGTATCCAAAGATCAATCAGAAACGGCCACCACGACGGCCACGCTTCTTGGTCGTGTCAACAGTGCTCCATCCGTCATTATCATCAGCAGGAGCCTCGGCAGTGCGCCAGCTACCGTTAGTGGCGGCCTCCTTGGGGGTCTCGTCAGCGGCAGCGGCCGGGGCAGCCGTCTCCTCAGTTTCCTTCTCAGCGGTCATGTTGCTCTCGTCCTCACCGGCCCGCCGGAGGATCTCAAAGTTACCGCCACCCTTGGGGGGCTCGATGGCATCCTTGTTGGAATCCGTGCCGACCTTGGGCTCCTTCTTTTGCTTCTCGGCCTTCTCGGCCTTGGCCTTGTCGTCGCTTTCCTTCTTCTGGCGGATAGCAAGCTGGCGGCGCTCCTCCACTTCACGCTCACGGGTAGCAGTGTCGATTGGACGAGCAGCACCGAAGGGGCTGGCCTTGGAATCGGCAGCGCCGGCGGCGGGTGTAGAGACGGCCTCGGAGACAGTGCGCTTCTGCAGGTTCAGTCTGGGGCGGGCAGCGGGAGCAACGGGAGAGGTAGGCTCCTTAGGGGCGGCATCGGGGCGCATCTTAGTGCGCCACTGGTTGTCCATCTCGGCAGCGGTAGGGGTGCGCTCCGGACGATCAGGGCGGGGAGGGCGGGAACCATCCTGCGAACGTCCCTCACCCCAGGCAGGCGCGGCACGATCGCCATCGTTGTTGCGGGGGCGGCCACCCTCACGGAAGCCAGCACCAGCTGGGGGAGAAAGTGGGCCCTTGCGCTCCCAATTACCAAAGTCGCGGAACTTTCCATCAGACTCGAAGTTGCTGCGGCGACCACCACGCTCGCTTCCGGCGTCAGAGGCGGCATCCATGTTGCGACCGAAGCTGGAACGGTCAGGCACACGGCGCTCGGAGGGGGCGGGGGGAAGAGGGCCACGGCGGGTCCAGTCCATTTCGCGGGGGTCAGCGCGGGTCTCCTTGGCTATATGGTCGTCAGTTGTCTCCTCCATTAGGCGCAAGCAATGGCATGAAATCTGCACTTACGAGGGTCGGCAACGCTGGTGCGGATAGTGCGGCCCATCAGGGTAGTGCCAGACAGGTCAAGGGCCTTTTGCAGACCAGCAACGGTCTCGAACTCAATGTAGCCAAAGCCCTTGGGGGTGTTGGTCTGTCTATCCTCCACAATTCGGACATTGGTGACACCGCAGTCGGCGAACAAATCGGTAACGTCGGCAGCAGTCGCTTCGAAGGACAAGTTTCCGATGTGAGCAGTGAATGGGGGCTCGGTGGGAAGGTCGAGGGGCTCTCGAACGGCGTATCCGCCACGGGTCTCATACCCACGGCTCTCAAAACCACCACCACCACGGGCCTCGCGGTCTATATCAATTTTGTCAGATCTCGCTGCTATGATACTCCATCGTAGATATTGTGGAGAGTGCCATACCGAAACCACCGTTGCCAAAGCCCATGCCATAGGAGGGGCGCTCCCTTCTCTCAGCGGGCACTGTTCATCTCGGTCAGCCGGGCTCGTTATATCATAGAGGAAATCGTATCGCATCGTCGTCGCGCAACATACCGTTGGCTATATATACGATATCAGTAATTGATCAGCAAGTTCAGGAAGGAGATATTTGCTTGACTTACGCTGCTCCATGCCAGCCTCCTCAGACTCGTCGGCCCAGCTGAAATCACCAGAGGGCTCTAACCTTGGTCAGCAAACGTCCATATCCCTTTATGACTTTTTAGTCTTCTCGGTCACTCACTGTCGACACCCAGGAACTCCACCATGCTCATCTTTTGGCCCTTGGCCTTAGCGGGCGCTAGTGGGGAAATGGTCAGCCAAGATCGAACACAAAAACACACATGACAGAACCGGCCAGGATGAGGCTCGTCATAGCCCGTCGGCCAACCTGACCATCCTGGCCACGGAAGTGGGGGTTAAACTCACCCATGATTGCGGTTGCGAGAGGTCAAGAAACGCGCCTGCGAAATTGTGCGCGCTTCTCACACGGAACGGTTGAGAGGGATAAGCGAAGAAAAAATTCAAAGGACACCCGGGCGGTATTCCAGGAGTCAGTTGAATAAAGTGTAAATGAGTTGGTTATCACGGAGGTCAAGGCGTAAAAATGAAAACTCCACCGTGGAAAAGTTGGTGTAGAGGGGAAGTCGGCAATCGGGTCTGCACGATGTGGCCCGGGTTAGTTAATCCGTGATAATTTTTAGTGGTGCCGCTAGCCCAATCGGATCCCCCGCTGCCCGCAACAAACTGAGTGGCATTTTTGGAAGTCGGTCAGGTCGCAAACTATGAGAATTGCGAAGAGACTTGGGTTTCGTGATTTGGTTTTCTCGCAATTGATAAAACATTCAGTTACCTACTAATTTACCGTGTTGGTGCAAATCGCTCTCTGCATCCCTCTTCTGTCTGTAGCGAGTCTAACCCATTTAGGCTAAGTAGACCCTCAACATATTCATAGTCTAGATTGTTGCGCTGCTTGTGATTCAGCTTAGAACGAGGTTTCTAGGAACTAGATAGATTAGAAGTGAGCAAAGTCTACTTACTATTTAACATTAACTACAATTCTGAGATTACTTTTCCTTCGTTCTGCAAATAGACAGGTAGAGGTGGAGTAGGTATAGTAAAGCCTCTGAAAAGAGGAACAAAGAAACCTACATGTCATGGATGTAGCAGAATAGAAGCCTTGAACATGATATACGGGATGATGACTACTGTTTAAAGGTGACAGATATCGCCTCGAGTATCTCCTTTAAGAGTGGCTACCTAGTTCTATGTCAGCTAGAGGTTCACACACTTAGTAGTTTGCGCATGTATGTGGAGGGGTTCACCAGAAATATATACTCGATGCCAGGTAGATCTTCTATGATCTAAATTACAGCAGAACTTCATAATCATACCACACATCCCACTCATAAATCCGTAAATATACTACCCAGACCTACCATATATTAATTGGAATTCAAAAGTTTTTAGAGTATCACAGGAAGAGAGGATATGAGGTCGACTAGAAGGGCTCCAGTAACTAGTTAGTTACTTAATACGGGTGATTACATAACATCCCAACACGTGACCAGACGGGCTCTTTCTATCAAGACTGCGATGGATCGAATCTTCGATCCTTGGATGGTCGATACAGGAGAAGCTCATGCTTTTCTCGCACTATTCACAAGATGAGTGGACAAGGCAGTCCATCTGCCAGCTTGCCGGGTAATCCGCTGTTGGCTGCGGCCAAAGTGGGTGCCCTGAGTGGTGAGTGTTCTCTTCCTCAGATTCCGAAGCCACACTCAGCAATATTGGCTGGCAACACACCTTGCTTACATGAAATCATCCAGGCGTCGCGGGATTGATCTATGGAGGAGCCGCGGGTGTTATTCGATCACCTAATCCCATGGTGCACTCTCTGTCCTGCGGTATCCATTGGTTCGCTTGCGGCTCAACCTACTGGTGTACGTTCCAACTCAACGTCTGATGCTTGCTTACCTACACTCTAACCTTGCGAGACGTAGGGATGCGAAGCAATATAATCACACTCCATTATCAAGATACTGCGTCCCCGCAGGAGCGAGCATATGTCAGCGCTCTCTGCGGTGGTATCTCCGGCGGAGTGGTGACCAGGGTCATGGGTATGTAACCCCGCCATCGCATCATGACTGGATTGGTATCGCAATAGTCTAATATTCTCTGGATCAGGGGGTCGACTGGTGCCTGGCCTTGTTATTTTCTCTTTGCTCGGCTATGGCGGACAAAGTGCCTTCAACTACGTGGATAAGTGGCAAATGGAAAAGGCCCAGAACCCGTCCAAGCCGATATTACAACAAATGGCCGAGTCCAAATGGATTCCATTGCGACATCTCTCCGATGAGGAATACCGCGGAATGTTGAGTGAGAAGCTATTGAGTATCGAGGCCGAGATTGCGCTCCTCGACGAAAAGATTGAAGATTTAGAGAAGACCCGACCAGCACCTGCCTCTAAAAACAGCAGCAGCAGCAGCAGCAAGTGATGCATGTATCCGCTGCTCTGGTACGACGTTGTCTCGCGACCAGTTGGGTCCAGTCATTGGCGGGAAGTAGGGGAGGGCGGCGCACGGACAAGGCGTCGTCGTTGCGCTGACAGCCTGACATCTGTCTCCCTCTCCCCTATGTATCCAGTTGACTAGTACGCTTCTAGTTACGTGTTATATTAGTCGCGCCTGTCTGACATACTTCTACTGCTTTCCCCCCTATCCTGGTTCCCTATTGAGGTACAAGCACGTGCCTATTTGAAAAAAAGGCCCATCTCTGTACAATATTACTACTTTTATAAATGTATGATACCAAGAAGTTGAACAATGCATTATTCTTTAAACCTCCTTGTCCACAAGTTACTGTGTTTGGCGCGGTGCATAAGAAGGGGTCGAATCATGGTCCGCCGATCGCAGCCATGGAAAGGCCCCACGGCGCTTTGCTGCAGTGAAATCATGGGAGCCTCAGCACACGAGTCTGGAGAAACACACATGTGCTGCCCCTCCTTCGGACCTTGGAGAGAGAGGGGTGAGAAGAGACTGTATCTAGAATAATGCAAGGTTGTATTCTGCATCGTTTCCGGTCATGGGTAGGAGTACGGAGTAATAATGTGGGTGATAAGCCCCGAGACTACGCGTCAGTACTTCTACAGTGGGGTTCTAGAAGTTGGAAATTCCGATATTTTTTTTTTCAAGATCATCTTATCAGTCAAGAGTTGAACGAGAGACCAAATAATGATGATACCTGAGCTATCTAAAAAGATGAGCTATGGCACGTTTAAAACGATATTTTAATAAAGAGGAATTTAAAGCATATTCGGGTTGGAGAGTTCCTCTATTCTCCAGATTTGGACTTTTGAACTGCCACTGTACCGTACCCCCTTGTCAGTTACAGATGCTTTGATCAAAGATGAGTTCCGTCCTCCGTGTCCGTGCTCTGTATTGCATACATACTACTCCGTACTCTCGGTAGAAAATCCGGTGGGACAATGTACGTAGGGCTTTGACAATCTGGTAAGTAGCACATAGTTGCAGCAACCAAGCTGGGAACTTCCAGAAGTAAAAAGAACTGAAGGAAGCCAAGAGACCTGGATGGCGGGCAGATTGGCAGATTGGCAGATTAGCGGTTCCGCTCCCAGTTTAGTGGATTGGTCTCCGACGCGTCCGAACCATGAATCTGTCTTTCTCCAAACGGACCGACCCTCGAGAACCTCCACTTCACACTCTCTGACACACAACCCCAGCATGATTCTGGTGCACCGCTTGCTTCGTGTGTGGATTCAACTTGGTGTCTGGTGCTCATCGTCCTACTAACTCCGCTGGACTGTCCTGTCTGGGGCAATCGTGCCACCATCATTTATTTGGCGGTTCCCCAGACCCAGATCCAGCCAGACCCAAAGAAAGTCGAGGTAGGATCCCAGCCCCGGGGGCTCACCCTGTAGTCGCCACGACAATTGAGCACGACTACCATCCCCCTCGATGTACTGTGTGCTGCTGCGTGTCTTTGCTCGACAGATCAGCCCCTGCTGATCGCACGTCGCAATGACCCTTTTTAACCCGACCTCGATGCTCGTGGGCTTCTTGCTGCTCTACCTATCGTCCTTCTTCGTCTTTGCGATCGTTCGAATTGCGACCGGAATCTCCATCCAACGCATCGGCTACTTTTCGCTCCGCCGTATCGCATACGCTCCGAGAGAGGGACTACAGATCGAAATCCGGGGTCTTGGCTTTTCGTTACACCCACCGTCCTTCGCGCAGCCAACATGGATCAGCATTCGACTGACCGATCTCAAAATAACGTTGGATACGGCTACCTTGTCTAAAGGGAAACCTGGTGCTTCGCGGGACCTGTTGGGATCGCCAGTGCCAGGGAGCCCCTCCACTGAAGCCGCTACTCCCGAATCGTCCACCCCACGCAGTAAAACATGGAGGTCATTGACTCGCATGAAAGAGCGCCTGAAGAGGCTGCATCGACAGATTAACTGGCTCGCCCTCGTCGACCTTACCGCAGCCAACACTACAATTCATTTTCTGGAAGCTGGTCAAATCCAAGTCGGGTCGCTCGCATTGTCGGTGGATACTCGAAGTAAAATGGTGGAAAGGGGAAAACTGTTTCGCCGCAAGAAGGATATGTCTCGGGAACAGCGCCCGGCTGAATGGATAATGAATGTGCAGAATGTTCTTCTTGCTGTGGACGGTCGAGAGCCCACCGAAATCTTGGATCATGTTGGCGTGAACCTCCATGGGTTGCTTTACAAAGATTTGGATGGTCTCCGGGATGCATCGATTGCACTCAAGATCGGGCGACTACACATTCCTTATGACGACCTCAACATGATGGTACAGCGGATCAAGTCAGCTCAGAAGGTCTACAAGTCCCCCGCGCCAATCGAGACTGACGACGAGATGTCTTTTGCGGACTTTGTGGAAGAGCTGGACAAGCCTGGCAGCCGAGACGATTCGATAGTTCAAACGGTTGCAGACTCCAAGGAGCTTGCGAGCTCAATTCTGCGTGGTATTCAGGAGATCCAGGTCGCCTTGAGCTTCTTCCGGCTGTCGCGTGGTCTTCAATCCTTATCAGCTGGCCAGAACCCTGTGTACCTGAACGTGGTATCTCACGAACTCGGGATCGATCTTCATCGCATGGACCAGAAGAGCCCGGAGCACCGCATGTACTTCCAACGGAACGATGTTGCTCATCAAGCATTGCTCGCAGCAATCTCTCTGTCAGTCAGTTTGGATGACGACTCGGGTGAAACCGACAACATTCTCTACATTCCCATGGCCACCACAACGATCAAGACGACTCTACCTTCGAAGACTGTCAGTGCCTTTGACGACGCGAACCCTGAGGAGCGTAACTCCAATGTCCTCTTCGCCAACTTGGTTATCACATCGCCGTCTCTTGATATGCAGCCCAACCACGTCTCGCGGCTTTTGAAGTTAGCGCAGACGCGGGCAACCACTCCCCGAGTTAGAAAACGAAATAACTCCTCTTTGATCTCCCGGTTGCTTCCCAAGGCAAGCATCAAGCTATCTGTTCACGAACCTGTTATTCGATTCGTGCTGCCCATCGAGAAAGACACTGGTTGTGCAAAAGACTATAATCTCTTAATTTCCTCCATCTCCTCAATTTCGCTCGATGTCGAATCATCTCACTCTTCCGAGGGCGGCGCCCACTATTCTCTTTCCTCCATTTATCGGGTTGCGTCTCACAAATTCTACTACCAAACCCCTGCGGGAGATAAACACAACTTGCTTACGACAGAGAGTCTGGAACTCAAATGTCATTTGAACGCGAGCCCAGAAGTGTGTGTCGTTGCATCCGGCACACTGAACGACTGCTCTGTTCATATGATCAATAGCGATGTCAATCGTGGAATCCGGGAAGTCCTTGAGCAGTTCCGCACCTTGCAACCGCAGAAGCGGGTTCCCATGCCATTCAACGAGCGGAAATCAAGCTTACTGAGGAAGCTCCCGCCTTGGCTTCTTCAATTCACATTCGAAGCTACGGGTTTCAGCGTTGAAATTGCCGGGGTTGACACCCCTGTTTCTGATATCTCCCGTGGTGTCTCGTTGCAGTTGCAATCCTGGAACGCGGAGTACAAAGCTCAAAAGACAGAACACAGTGTCGGCAGTATCGCCCGACGCCGTACTTCTAGTCACTCCACAATCGGTGACGAATCGCCATTCAGGTTCACTCCTACATCGCCTCCCAGGAATACGCAGCGCGGTGCGACTGATGGCAGACGATTGGCTTTCCACGCCCGGGGTTTCGATGGATTCGTCATTGAATCGGATGATTATCTTGAACCCGAACCTTTCTTCTCCATGCCTAGATTTGAGATTGCCTTCAGCACTCACAGTGATCGAATGGGGCCTGTCCTCCATGTCAACTCGATGTTCAAGGGCATTTATCTCCAATACTCTCTTTATCGTTTCTACTGTCTAGGTGTTGCGATTTCTGTGATCCAGAATGTGCTCACGCCTCTTCCAAGCAAAGACACGGAAGCAAACTCAAGCAAATCAAAGAGTGCGGGCAGCATCTCCTTACCACCCCCTCCAACGTCGCCAACGCGTCATAAGAACGAGCTCATCACATTTGATATCAAGGCGACAGTCTTCCAGCTAAAGATGAACCTACCAAACGACCCTTCGATGATGGTTCAGATCTACGGGCTCGCGGGCACCTCACAACGTCTTTCCACCCCCAATATCAAGGCCAATCTTGTCCGCGTACACGCCGAGGCACCCAAACTCAAGGGAGTCTGGGCAAGAATTGGTAGCATGAACAATGTCAGACTTGATTTCCGCAAGATGAAGATGAAGCAGGGCATGGGATTCACCGAGGAGAGATCCATCGATCTGTGGGCTGACTTTATCCGGCTGGGTGTTCCTCATCACATGGTCATGCATCGCATTTTCGATAATCTGATCAACACCTCCAAGGCTTTCAAACAGCTTCATCATCGATTCAAGAACAGATGCAAAGAATTTGTGTCTGTTCGTGAGCCCGAGGGCCCCAAGAAGGTGCCCAGGATATCACTCCGCAGCAAAGCTCTTCTCTTTGAGCTTGAAGATGACGCTTTCGAATGGAAGCTAGGTCTTATCTACCGAACCGGTCTGATTGAACAGAGTCAGCGACTGGCTCGTGAAGATGCGTTCTTCTTGAAGGCTCAAAAGATTCGAGAATCAGACCAGCGACGCGCCTCGTCAAGACTACGAGCTAAGTCAAGCCACCGCACGCTACGCAGTGAACGGACCAGTCAAGATACCCGGAGAAGTCGCAGCGCAGATTCACGACCAAGGCCAGATGAATCAACCCGTGGTCGGGGTCGCAAGTTCCGTTATGACACCGAGGGTGCCACCTGTCTGTCATCCGAGTACAAGATCTCTACAGATGCCGCTTGGAACCGGCTTCAACAACATAATGCTCAAGTCTGGAAGGAGAAAATTGACGCTGCACTCAAGTTCCAAGGCACCTCTATCAAGGAAATTCGGAATCTGTTCTCTGGTGCAGACGAGCCGCCAGATGATGTACAGGAGACCGAGACCATTCTAGCCATTCCAAACAGGCCAGGTCTGCTGTCAGCACTGATCAGCGATGTCAATCTTGTTATCGACAAACCCACGTTCCCGATCGATGAGTTCCCCACATTCCTCAACCGAATCGGTAAGGGGATGCCGCTGTCGATGAAATATGGCTTGCTGGTCCCCATGAGCTTCAACCTGGAGATGGGCGAAGCGCGTGTCAACTTGCGTGATTACCCTCTTGACCTCCTTCATATTCCAGCATTACGACCCGGGCAGTCTCCCAGGCTCCCTAGCTGGTCTTTGAGGACAAACTTTGTCATTGCTGAAGAATTCCGCGATCACCAGTCTGCCAGACAGGTGGAAGTGGAACTTGTTCCACCTACTGATCTCCCCGATGGCTCTCATAGCGATCCATTCCACATCAAGGTGTGGCGGTCTGTAACGCCCGTGAAGACTTATTCCGAACCCGTCATTGAGATCAACACTAGTATGCCTACGAGTATTTCTTGGGGAGTCTCATACCAGCCCGTCATTCAAGACATGATGAAAATCATCGAAGGATTTACCAAGCCTGAAATCGACCTTTCAGAGAGAGTTGGATTCTGGGACAAGATTCGACTCAGCTTCCACTCTCGCATCAGGGTGCTTTGGAAAGAAGATGGCGATGTTCATCTGCGCCTCAAGGGTTCTCGCGATCCTTACGTCGTGACCGGATTTGGAAGCGGCTTTGTCATGTGCTGGCGAAGAGATGTCAAGTGGGAGATCAATTACAGCGATGACCCGATGGAGTTCATGGGCGTGACCAGTGGTGAATACGTTCTAGCCATTCCGGATTACAGCGCAGAGGCTCGATGGGCAAATGAATCAACCACGGAAGACTTGGACAGCAGCTCCGCAACCAGCGAGCAGAAGAATGCGGCTCATTTCAAGAAGGTCATCATGAAACTGTCTGGTGATGTGAAGTGGGCAACTGGATTGGTCTTTGAGCGTGATGTCGATTCCGATTCACGGTCCTTCGAATTCAGGCCGCATTACGATGTTGTTCTCAAGAACCCCAAGTTTGTCGACCCCGCAGAGCGCGCGGGCTATGACGCATTCCGTGGCTTCCGCAGTGACCATATTCACCTGTCTGTCTCGGTCATTGCTCCTCAAAGCAGGAACTGGTCTGTGGATGATGTGCAGCCATCTTCAAGTTACAATACCACCCATTTGACTCCTCGCTTCTTCACGCACTTCTTCAACTGGTGGTCTCTCTTCTCCGGTGTGATGTCTCTGCCCGTTCGCCAGGGTCCCCTGTTCCCAGGAATCACGAAGACAAGCAAGAAATTCAACCGGCACCTGGCAACAGTCAAGTACAAGATTCTTCTTGCACCGTTGTTTGTAGCGCATATCTACAAACATAAGGACCGCGAAGACTATGCCGAAAATGTTGTGACTGCGACGGGTCTCAAGGTCCGCCTTGATTCCTTGAAGTTGGATATCCACCAGCGACGTGAGCAGATAAAGACCCAGGCCAGGGGTCGCTCCAAGCAGACCAAGACTAGTGCGATGCGCATTAATCAAGCCCTGATCGACTTGCAATCGGCTGATTTCCGAGCCGTTTCTGCCAGTATTGAAGGCACGAATGCCGAGGATCTCGAATCAAATAAGGATGATATCATTTCATCTTTCCAACAGCCAGTGCCTTCAGTTGATCTCTCCAAATTCACAATTCCCGATCACAATCTTGATTGGATTGATATGGACGACTTCGTCGAGCCTGACTGGATTCTTCCCCAGGAGTCCAATCCCCGGACACAAATATTGCCGCTTGCGTTTACCCCACGGTTCACCTACTTCCGGCAGACAGACCACGAGGACCTTGGACCTGAGGAGACCGGTTATAGTACTTTCGGCCACGAACCGACTCATGACTGCGTTATGTCCGAGACCAACGATCCTCGCCGCGTGCAGATCGAGTTGACAAAGGATCGTCTTGCCACCGTCGAAGCCCAGATTCATAATTACGAACGTACGATTGGAGAACAAGAACTCAAGCTGATGAAAGATGCCGACAATGATCCAAGTCTGAAGGCCCAACATGAGGTCTTCCTCCGCCAGGCCGAGTCCCTTGCTAGGCGCCGAAGATTCTTGACCTCCACCCTCGACCGGCTTGAAAGACATCTGGCACGCGATGAACGAACTCCAAGTCGTAACAAGTCAGGTATTAGTGCGGCTGCGAGCGAAACCTCATCCAGAGCTGGTCTAGACGGAGACTCGACCACCGATGGACGGGCATCGGGCCTTGATGGGCTTTACTCGTCAGCTGCCGACGACTTCTCCAGCGACTTTAACAACCGTTTCATGATTCACAATGTGCAGTTGAAGTGGAACAACTCACTCCGCAACATCATCCTGCGCTACAGCCATCAAGTCAGTCAGCGACGGGGCTTCGTCTATTACATGTCTCGGCGTGCAGTCAAGTTTATCTTGGACATTGTGGAAGAGCAAAACAAGAACAAACGGAAGCAGCCCAAGATGTCCAAGTCGCACACTCTCAGTGACAATGATGAAGAGGACGTGGAAGACCGGATCGAGCAGCTCCTTAATGACGCAAAGCGATATGTCAATGTCGAAGAGACCGAACCATCCGAATCGCAGAACCAGTCGCCTTCAACCTCCGATGATTCAAGTGAAAACATTGCACCAGAGTTTACTCCGCAGAACAGCTACTACTTGCGACTAATCGCTCCTCAGATCCAATTCATGAGTGAGAAGAACCGCAAGTCCGTCTTGATGGTGGCTGCGAAGGGCATGGAACTAAAGGTTGTGTCAATCATGGACAAAGAACGTGTCTCTGACGATGTCAGCGGCTTGGTCCAGCGCCGATTCTCTCTCGAAATGGACGGCGCCCAGTTCTTCGTCGCGACGCAGAAGAACCTCATGGCGAACTTGCAGTTCTATGCTGGCAACAAGTATGGCAATGCGCCAGGATCTGCTTGGCCACCTTGGTTGACCCTGGAAGCGATGTTTGACTTTGAACTCAATCCATTTGGATTCTCTCGCATCGTACAAAAGACCTCTGCCAGCCTCCGCTATGACAAGTACAACAACCTGCGGTTGAAGTACAATGAGGAGGTCGCCAAGGGCCACCCGGGCCCGCACCCTGGAGGCGACGAAACCAGGATGGACCAGATCAGTGTTGACTTCCCTCACTTCCGAGCGATCTGCGATTCTGCAGAGTACTACTCATTGTACATCATTGTGTTGGATCTCATGCTTTACAGCGAGCCACTCGAGAAAGTTCGCAATGAGCGCTTGGAGAAAATCATGCTCACGTCCGACTTCAGCGATCTCCGTGGCGCCCCTGAGGCCGTGTTCAAACTGCAGTCCCGCATCCGGCAACTGGAGGAAATCAAGGAATACTTCCAGATCAATGCCAAGTACTTGGACAAGCAGGGCTGGGAGGATCGGTTGGCACTTGAGCACGACCTGTCTCAATGTGAGGATGAGTTGTTCTTCATGATGAAGGCGATCACCACTTCTCAAAGGCGGGCTGATCCCATGTCATCCAAGACAGACGGTGTTCTGCGCTGGAGCATCTCAGCTACTGAAGTTGTCTGGCATTTGATGAAGGAGGCATCCGCTCCTCTCGTCGAGTTCCAACTCAGAAATGCTCAGTACGAGCGCACTGACAATACCGATGGCTCCAACCACAACATCGTGGCTGTCGAGCAGCTCAGTGGACTTAATCTTCTGCCGGATGCGATCTACCCTCAGATCATTGCTCCGTATCTGGATCAACCGCGGCCCTTGAACGATTTCATGCTGCGTGTTAGGTGGCACTTGATGGAAGCAGTGGCGGGTATCCCCGTTGTCGACAACTTTGAAGTATCCTTGTTCCCTCTCAAGATACAGTTGGAGCGCGAGCTTGGTCAAAGACTTTTCGAGTACATCTTCCCCAATATGGGCTCCGGTGCATTTGAGAATGGCGGCTTCTCGCCTTTCATGATCAAGAACATGAAACCGCTTGATGCATCCGAGGATGAAGATGATGAAGAGGAGGACGACTCGAACAACCCAAGCATGACTCAGTCGATGAGGACCGATAATGACAATGGTTCCATGGATGACTTGTCAATCGTCTCCAAGGGCCCTGGATCCATCGAATTGAGGCTCCAGCCAACCTTGTCACTCTCCGAAGAGGGCAGATCCAGTCGCCGTTCCACCCATCTCAAGGGCCTTGCAATGACGCCCATTCCGAGAAGCAACACTGCCCGTCTGGGTGTGCCAGACCCTAGTAAGGGCCTGCCCCGTCCTGCAACCACAGGTAGTCTTGCGGGCAGCCTTGCGAAGAAACGATCCGTGGATAGCCTACGCATGTTGGCGAAGGCGCCCACCGAGAGATCCCTGTCCAGCCACAGTACAAGCACCGAAGAAAAGAAGAAATTCGGTCTCGGCAAGGGATCTCGCGGTAAATCCAAGGAACCCACTGATGATCTCTCGCAAATGATGTCCCGAGCCTCGAATTACATGACCCTGGCTCGGGTCAAGGTTCACGACGTGGTTCTCTGCATGAGTTACAAGGGCAAAGGAGAGCACAACATTGAAGATCTCCACGACTTTGTCTTCCGGCTGCCAGTTCTGGAATACAGTAACAAGACATGGTCCAATTTGGATCTAGCCCTGCGTCTGAAGAAGGATGTCATCAAGGCTCTCATTTCGCATGCCCCCGCCATCCTGGGTAACAAGTTCTCGCACCACCGGCCATCCAAGCAGCAGCAAAAGCGCTTCCGCCAGCTTGCGTCTTCGTCTCAACTCTTGCCTAGCTCGGGCAGCTTGTCGAATTTCGATCGAAGTCAAGCGAACAGTCTGGCGAGCTTTGACTCGAATAGTGAGTATTATTCTGAGTCGCCGTCGCGAAAGTCTATGCAGTCGAATGCTTCGCCGTTGGCTCGTTCTCTGTCTCTCAATTCGGATGCTCGTGAGAACCACGATAATACCATTAGCGACTCTAAGTCTGCGAATGAGGTTGATGTGGATTCCCGTTGGGAGGTGCGTTTAGTGTTTCCCTATCTTTATACCACTTATGAATGCTCATTTTAACTAATCCTACAGGAGTCGCGCCGTTTTGTCAATGCACCCATCAGACCCATGACCTCTGGCCACACCGTCACTACTGTCATCGCTGGCAGTGCCAGTGCCAATGGCTCTGAACAAGATGACAGGTGAGACTATCCATTTCAATATTTACCGACCACACTCTAACACCACCATCACAGTCACAAGAGAACCATCCGCAATTTCGGCCGGAAATTGATGAACCGGAAGTGACCGCATTTCGCTCATCACCCTAATCTACCACCTCCTCCACTCCATCTCGTCCTATTACCCTCGGTCACTTACTCCCTCCTGTGGCCTTCAACACTCGGTCACCTGCGTTATCCATTAATCACCCCGTGAAAAGCACTTCTCCAACACACCCTCCGTGTCTTTCCTCCTGGCCTCTTGTCTTTACTCTTAGATACCCTCTATGTACAGCGGGGCCGTATATAGGCGTTCGATTCGTGTTTGTTTTTCATTCCTGGGGGTCCCTGGCGGTGGGAGAAGAAATTGGGGCTTTTTGGTTTCTTTTTTCTGGATTTATTCTTAGTACTTGGTTTTTTTCTCTTTCGGTTGAGCATACATGCATAGAAGGGGAGTGGCGGCTTTGCTTTGGGTTTACTTCTTCCTTTCGCCTTTCATACTTCCATTCCAATACCTATTTTTTGGGCGCTACTCTGGATATCCCTTTCACGCATAGACTTGTCTTTTTCTTTGATTCCTTGTACCTCGAGGCATTATTCATCAAGTTCTGATCCATGGATCGGATATGAAGAAAAGTCTCCAAGTCCCACCGATCCGAGACGGCAAAAAGTCAAGATGCCGAACGAGTTGGCCGATCCCGATCTCATTTCTTCATACTTCTACATGCATATATAGTTCCTTTACACAAATATCTTCCCAGAAGCTGCCCCGACTCAATTAACATTTCCCAACACTCATCTACCATGTCACTCACCTACACAACAATCCCACTCCAAGTCGAAGGAGTCAACCTTACCCTCTCTACAATCCACAACCTCAATTCCAACCCACCAATTCTATTCCTCCACGGCTTCGGATCCTGCAAAGAAGACCAAGCAGATGCTGTAATTCAGCTCTCTCTCCAAAAACACGGCTTCATTGCCTTCGACGCCCCGGGATGCGGCCACTCAACCAGCGACAACCTCTCCGCCACCGATATTCCCTTCTTAGTCGCCACAACAGAAGCCGTCCTGAAGTACTTCCAAATCACGACCTTCCACCTCATAGGCCATTCAATGAGCGGCCTCACAGCCCTAATCCTCGCCCACACAAACCAAAACCGAGTCCTCAGCTTCGTCGATATCAAAGGCAATCTCGCACCGGAAGATTGCTTCCTCAGCCGACAAATCTTTACCTTCCGCACTGATGACCCGGAAGCCTTTTTTGACGAGTTCATCGATCGTACAAGGAAGGCTATATCGTATGGTAGTGCTTTATACGCGAGCACGCTGCGCGCAAGAGTACGTGCTGGTGCTGTGCGACCTATTTTCGAGTCTATGGTGCATTTGTCTGATTATGGCGAGTTGATGGAGAAGTTTCTGGGGCTGCCTTGTCCGAAAATGTTTATGTTTGCGGAGGAGAATAGGGGGTTGTCGTATTTGGGGCGTTTGGGGGAGGAGGGGGTTGAATTGGCGATGGTTGAGGGGAGTGGGCATTTTTCTATGTATTCTAATAGGTGGAGATGTATCGTCGGATTGCGGGATTTTTGGATAGAATTTAATAGATTTAGATATAGACTTTTAAGATTAGGCGCTTAGGTAGAGCCATTGAGAACTTTGCTTTCGATTTTGACTCGTTTGCCTTATTCAGTTTTAGAACTTACAGTTATGGTCAGGGAATTGAAATCTGATAAGATGAAGAAATCCTAATTTGTATACACATCTCTTTCTGTGAAAATGTTGCGTGACAACATTTGAATATCGTACAAATTTCTCGCTAATTATTGAACACCCCTGACTCTAAATCATGTCTGAGGAGCAAGAGTTCCCATCCAACTCCGGTCCTCCTGCAACTTTTTCTCTCCCTTCGGGACTCGTCTTCCAGTTTGCGGCACAAGGGACTTTGTCAGAGTCTTGGCATCCAGAATTCGCCGCACCGTTTCCTCCCGTCCCAGAATAGTCATAATTTCAGGAATACCAGGGCCAGGCGCGGAAGCTGACAATGCCCAGCGGAGGTAATGGTATAGTTCTTTCTTGAAGATCTTGTCAGGGTTAACCACATCAGCAGTCTCGGGTGGGATTGTCACAGTATCGGAGCCGTCGTAGGAGGTAATGTTTGCGCGGTGGGTTTCAATGTTCCAGTGGGCTGGTGGTACAAGAGTAAGAGCCGCGGCTGCCGTGTGGAGCGCTTGCATTGGAACTATAGGGGCTTCTGTTGAGGTAGAGGAGGCCGTTGATGTGTATGGAGCTCGGTCGAGTTGAGTAGTGAAGAAGGTAGTGTTGCGCTTGATGAATTCTTCAGCAGTGGTGTAGGTTTTGGCATCGGCGCGAAGGAGAGGTGCGATATACTCGGACAGGGTGCGGCCTTGAAGTATAGAGGAGCTGGATCGCAAAGTCAGAATACGGAGGTCTATAATGATAGAGGAGATGTACTCACAGCTTGTCCACAGAGTAGCCATCTTCGACGACAGTGCGCACTCTATTCACCATTTTTTTGAATTGAGGGCCTCCAGTTGCTGCGAATCGCTGCGCGTGTGCCTTTTGTAGGAACCAGAGCTTCTCAAATGCAACGACAGTGTTACCACGGGTAATCTTGAGGTTGAACTGGAGGAAATATGTTAGTGATTATCCAGGCCGTGTCGGCTGGGATGGACATACAATCTGCTCAAGCTCCTCCAAGCTGAAGACATCGGATTTCTGGGAATGGGACCAGCCCAAAAGTGCAGCAAAGTTGACCAAGGTCGCAGCAAAGATTCCCTGCTGGTCCTTGAAAGAGGAGAGATCAATGTCTGCATTCCGCTTGCTGAGTTTCTGCCCGCTCTTATCGACGAGCAGGGGAACATGGCCGAATTGTGGTGGTGTCCACTTGAAAGCATTGTACAATGCCATATGCATTGGCGTGGAGGGCATCCATTCCTAAGACCTATTAGTAAAGACTCACCAGCAATTGGAGGAGTATAAAAAGCGCTTACCGTTCCCCGGATAACGTGAGTAATCTTCATACAATGGTCATCCACCACGTTCGCCAGGTGATATGTGGGGTGTCCATCCGACTTCAACAGAATAGGATCATCATAGACTCGATCAATCAAATCCAATTTGCTGCTGTTCGTCTTGTTCTGTCCCGTTTTGCCGTATACCAGGTCATGGAACATGGGATATCCTTCAACCTTTAACCGGACGACGTGCGACTCGCCCTTAGATGCCCTGTCCTCGGATTCTTCAGAGGAGATATCGGCGCATTTTCTATCGTAGCCGGAAGGGAGCCCAGCTTGGCTGCGGTGACGTGCGAACGAATCGAGGCGCTCTGAAGAGCAGAAGCATCGGTAGGCATGGCCATTGGAGATTAGCTCATCGGCGTGGGTTCGATAGAGGGTTGTTCGCTCAGACTATGAGTGCCATTTATTAGCTATGCTTTATTCAAAACGCATGTAAAGACCTACTTGTCTGTATGGTCCATATGGGCCGCCAACGACAGGGCCTGCGGTCGCCCAATTAGTCTATGCCCAAGCCTCTCCATTGTACCCATTCAATTCCAATAAGCCTACCTTCATCCCAATGTAATCCAGCCCACCTGAGGTCATCATACAGTCGCTGCTCTGCTCCCGGAATCGTACGTTTCTATGCACATCAGCAGTGGTTCCCCACACCAGATGAGGACGGCCGACAGACCTGATCCGTATCTTCAATCCGCAAGAGGAATTGACCTCCAGTTCGCTTGGCGAGTAGATAATTAAACAGCGCAGTCCGCAGCGATCCTAAATGGAGGTAGCCGGTCGGAGAAGGCGCAAAGCGCGTTCGCGCCGGGCCATCGGGGAGATTGTTCTTGGGTTTGCGAACGTTTGCGCCGGCGGAAGAAGACAAGGCTCTACATTGAGTACAGGTCCATGATCTCCGGGCAAAAAGCCCGTTGCGTAGGCTCCTCATAAGGATCAAAATTGAAGACGCGAGAGTGATTGAAGGGCGTTTGATCGGGCTGGGGGGATTTTCTGCGGAGGTTCGGCAGCTCCGCGCGACTGCCCGACAAAATTTCGGTTGGCTACTCCGCTTAATCAACATCTCATCCTTCTTCACCTCGCTCCCCTTTCACATCGCGCTTGGCCTGGTTTCTCGGTTGAAAGCCAGTGGCGCATATTTTTGCCATCCTTCTTCTATTCCAAGTTTACTTCACTCGTTATAAACCGCGACCAGTATGTCTTCCTATCGTCTTGAATGGTTTGTGTTTGTTGGACTGCTTATTGACAAAATCTCTAGTGGCTGAAATCGAAGTCGACCTCTACGGTATGTGCCATCACTTCTATACGCTGATTTGGGAGAATACAATTCTGATCGAGTCTCATTCCCCATACAGAGGTCCTAGAGATCCACCGAGGCGCGAGCACAGACGAGATTCGCAAGGCCTACCGGAAGGTAAACCGGGTGTCACTTTCCATCGTTTTAGGGTGAAGACTGACAGAAAATCTCAATAGGCTGCTCTTGCCAACCACCCCGACAAAGTCCCTGAAGACGAGCGCCCCGCGGCCGAAGCCAAATTCATCAATGTCCAGAAGGCTTACGAAATTCTCTCCGACGATGATAAGCGCCACATTTACGATACACATGGCATGGACGCCTTCAACGGTGCCGGTGAGCCTGGCATGGGTGGTGGCATGGGAGGCATGCCTGCGGGCTTCGAGGAGATGTTCGCCGAGATGTTCAGCGGCGGCATGGGCGGTATGCCTGGGATGGGCGGCATGGGTGGTATGGGCGGTATGGGCGGTATGCCTGGAGGCGGCCGACCCCGGAGAAGCCCTGATGAAGAGCAGGACTATGAGGTCAGCCTGGAGGAACTATACAAGGGCAAGACTGTCAAGTTTGCTAGCACCAAGAACGTCATTTGCAGCTTGTGCAAGGGCAAGGGTGGAAAGGAGAAGGCCACGGCCAAGAAGTGCTCCACTTGTGATGGGCACGGTCTCCAGGAGGTGATCACTCAGATGGGACAGTTCCTGACCAAGCAGACGCGGCCTTGCTCTGTTTGCAATGGTCGGGGTTCGTTCTTCAGTCCCAAGGACAAGTGCAAGAAGTGCAAGGGAAAGCGCACAACCGAAGAGAAGAAGATGCTGGAGATCTACATTGCCCCCGGCTCTCGGTAAGTCATCTGGAGTCATTTGGATCATCGACACGATGCTAACAATGCTTTTAGCGAGGGAGAGAAGATTGTCTTGGAAGGCGAGGCGGACCAGATTCCAGACCGCGAAAATGGCGATATCGTTTTCAAGTTGATCCAGGAGGAGCACGAAGTCTTCGACCGTGCTGGCTCCGATCTGCGAGCAGCTATTGACATCACCCTGGCCGAGGCCTTGACCGGGTTCTCCCGCGTTGTGCTGAAGCATCTTGATGGACGTGGTATTGAGATTACTCACCCAGCTGGCAAGGTTCTCTCCACCGGACAAGTCCTCAAGGTCCCCGGTGAGGGTATGCCGATGAAGCGCAGCGACGCTCGGGGTGATCTCTACTTGGCTGTGAACGTCAAGTTCCCCGATGAGTCGTGGAAGCCCACTCCTGAGATGCTAGCGAAGCTCCAGGAGCTGCTTCCTAAGCCCGACCCGGCTATCGAGGCCACTACTGTTGACGAGGTTTCATACGACCCCAACGGCAACATGGACGACTTCGGTGCTCGAGACGCGCATGGCGGCTCGGCCTTTGATGACGATGATGACGAGGAGCCAGCGCAGTGCGCGGCCCAGTAAATTGGGGGGAGAGGACACTAAGATTCATGCTTTGCTGGCATAGAAGGGCGTCTGGGGTTTTTTTGCATTTTCCTCGTGGCTTTTTGCGTTTTTATGAGACGAGGACATCTCCCTTCTACGATCATGATAGTACAGTAGACCGAATGCGTTAGAATTGAACATCTTCAGTCTTTATGCCACCATGTATCTATCTGATCATGTATCTGATATCAACAGTGGGGTGCTTGTGGATACAGATTCCCCATGTGGGGTGGGACATGTGTTGAACCATTAAGAGAACTCGCATCCTTAACAACAAAGGCATGATTAGATGGCTCGGAAGTAAGACCAAAGTCAACAAGATACCCGACCCACATCAGATTGTTAAAATCAAGCGAGATCGTCCTCTTTTGCTAATGTCATGCCGATTCGGCAATGTCGCGTGGGATACCGAAAAAAAACTCCGTGAGACCCGGCTCCGGCACTTCGATTTCGTCTCGGCTTCCCCTCAGGCTCTCTATTTAGTCATGGAATTTGCTTGTTATCCTCGGAGATGTCGTCTTGTAGCTATAGCAAGTTTATTTTTCCATTGTAGCACCCATTCGAACCTGCGGAGGTGTATGTGAGGGCCATGCTGTGGTCATGTGACCTGGTCCCGTTATCACAAAGTCAAGGCAATTGAAGTCTTTCCATCTACAAATCGCCTCAACCCCTGGCCCTACACATCAATTCCTGCAATATTGATCACCAAATCTGACCGTTTGAAAGGGGCTTTACTTATGCTGCATGCTGGGGAAATCAGTATTGCCGCGCATCGGGCGCTATACCCATGACAACTTCCGGGCCAAAAGATGCTTCCAGCGAGTTCCACTGGGAGTTTCTCATCAATACATCCATCACAGTGCATGCAAAAGGCCAAGCCTGTGCCAAAATAGAAACGAACTTCGGCTGAGCGTACACAAACAGCTACGCACCTTGCTCACCGAATCCATTCCACCTATTCTCTACCCGCCAGCCATCTTCGTCGGGCTTCTGCTCGGCCTATGGACATGGAAATGCTTCTGGATCATTGTGATGCAAAACAAGCTCCTATATCTATCATGGCTACCACCCTTCTCGCGATCTGATAAAGTTACTGAATACGAGGCTGAATGCAAACCCGTGCAGTGGGAAGAAAAGCAAATTCGCAGCCTGGATGGGACCAAATTGGCCGTCTGTGAAGGGTATATCCCAGTCAAGGACGACCAGAAATCAACCACTGCGGGGAAGAAAACAAAATCGGTGGTTATATGTTACTTCCAAGGCAATGGCGGCTCAACTCCTCTTCGATTGCCACTCCTTTCACAAGTCCTGAGGACTATCTCGACCATGTCGAAGACCACATCATCACCATCTCACCAAACCAAATTTACCATAGTCGCCCTCTCATACCGTGGCTACTGGACATCTTCCGGCCGCGCAACACAATCGGGAATCAAACTCGACGCCCAAGCATTCCTAAACTGGGTTTCTGAAACATATTCATCTCCAGAGACTGGTCTACAAGTCATTCTCTGGGGCCACAGCCTCGGCTCATCCGTCGCCTGCTCCGCACTCCCTACATATCTCACGCGGCGCGAAACCCAAAAATCCACCCGTGGCGCAAACCTTGCGCCAATCGCGGGTGTGATTATGGAGGCACCAACCTCCAGTATCAAAGACATGCTTATCAGCTTGTATCCTCAGCGATGGCTTCCTTACCGGTATATATGGCCCTTTTCGTGGAATACCTGGTGCAATGCGACAAATTTGAAGCAACTGGCTGGGTGGCGAGATGAAAATCCGCATGAGTGTCAATCAATACCGCCGATTTTTATTTTGTCTGCTGAGAAGGATGAAGTGATTCCACCGTATGTGGCTGGACAGCTGGAGAAAAGAGGTCAAGACCTTGGGCTGGACATTTCAAGGAAGGAAGTCTCTGGGGCGATGCATACTGAGGGTCCAATGAAAGTGGATGGACGAGAAGCGCTGGTCAGGTTTATTCTCGAGAAGACCTCCGGATAACGAGGATTTCAGGACAAGCTCCTACGTCTTACAACGAATACTTATGGAAAGGCAACCAATTTATGAAAGTTCGAATCAGAAAATAATATTATCAGACAAAACTACACAAACACAAAATCACTGTACCGCGCTAGAAAATAACACATGAACATAGGAGCTGGGCAAGATCCAGCACGAAAAAAAAAAAGTCTGACTCCAGAGACCTAGGAGACCCAGACGAGGGAATAAGTAAAACCATAAGCACCGATTCGCAGAAAACCATACAACACAGACAGTGGAAAATAACACCATGCCAACCCATAAGAAAATCCAAAAAGGAGAGATTAAACAAATGAGTCCGCCAATTAAGAGAGACAGAAACCATCCGCACTAAGCGGACAAGAAAAAGACTCCCCTCACGATGCACGGCCAGTAGACATGGCCAGCAACGGCGGCGGACGTGATAAACATCAACAGAAGAAAGGGAGAGCATAAACAAGATTGACATAAAAAGAACTCGTAATTTTGAACACAGAAAGGCAAGAGGGTAAAATTCAAAATCGGCGAGAGGGAGGGAGATCGGGTATGAGTTTGCGTGCGGAATAAACACCAGCCCGATGGAATCTGAGAAAGCTCAATCGTGAAAAAAGGATCGTCAACATGAGCCATACAGGCAGAGTCCAGTCATAGGATCGTCAGGAAGCCAAGCGATTGCGTAACCACAGCTCGTATGCCCGGGGCGCCAGGAAATCAAGTGAAAAGAAACAAGCTCCAGGGGATTGAAGGGTGTCGGGTATTTAGGGCAGGAGACAAGAAGCTGATATCAACATCTTTTGTATGGGAACGTGGAACACATCTCATCAGTAGGTCTCGTAATCGTCAGTCCATTCAGTGTCACTACCAGCGACGCGGATCATCTGGCCGGGGTGTGGACCGTCAGGACTGACGCTGCGAATACCCTTGGACTTCTTTCCCATCAAGTCGACGGCATCCTCAGGGGCAAATCGCTTGCCGTGTGCTGCTGCCCGCAGCTTGGAGTAGTAGACTTCGCTAGCGTCTGCCTCAGATCCAGAAGCATCGTCGAAGGTCTCCCAGTTCTCTGAGCCGGAGGTAGCAGTGTTGACGGTGGATGAGTTGGAGGTTTGACGGAGAGCAGGTGGAGGAGGTGCTTGTGACAGGTAGGGGTTGAGGCGAGGGAATCCTTGTAGCGAAGAATTCAGGGACGACTGAGACGAGTGGGATGATTGGGAGAACCCAGTAGACCGGTGATTGGACATGACAGAGGCGCTCATGAAGGACCGCTGGCGGTCATCGTAGACGTCCTCTGGGCTCACAGGCCGAACAAAAGCGGTGGACATCGCACTGTTGCAGCGCGGGGGCTCCATGGCATAGCTGCCACGCTCCTTAGACTCAACGGTCAATGCGCGCATTCTGGGTGGAGGCCCACGGGGAGGTGGCATCCTGCCGTTGACTGTGCTAGAGGAGTAAGTGCCAGGTCCAGTACGACGCTCGGGAGAGCTACTGCCATATGGCACATTGCTCAAGGGAGCGCGAGCGGGAAGCTTGGAAGGAGACCTAGCGCCAGGACGACTAATGCCACAGTGGCCAATAGTGTTGTGCTTCACAGGCCCACTGCTTGTCGGGGTCTTGGTGGCAGATCGAGGCGGAGGGGGTCCACGCATGGAGCTCCCAGGGCGGGAAATGGGATCGCGCTTAGTAGCACTGACAGCAGACTTGGTAGTGGATGGAGGCGCAGAAGGGGTCTTGGAGCGAGGAGGGGGCTTGGCGACTGTTGGAGTCAAGCTATCGAGATAACGGTCACCGTGGACCATGAAAGGTCGACCAAACTCATCCTCCCAATGCTCAAGCTCTTTGCGCAATTCTACTTCAACCTTGGGAAGCTCCTTGGCAATTCTCTTGCGCATCTTCTCCTCACGGAGGAGCTTGCCGGGGTCACGCTTCTCGCCCTTGTTCCCGCGGCCCATGAGACGGGAGGCATCTTGGCTGGATGCGGATAGAGCCTGTCGGTCGGACAGAAGGCTGCGATGCTTCTCAATGAGTTCAAGGGTCGGCGCACGCTGCTCCTTGAGTGTTTCCAGGCGGGAGATCTCAGCCTCATGAGCCTCGAGCAAAGCATCACTGCAAACATCGGAGAAGGCAGGAGTGAAGTCAAGCATCTCCTCCTCAGAGAAGTACAAGCTGTCCCACAGCTCCTGCAGACGGCAACGAGCATCTTCGACAAACAAGTGCATATTCTGTCTCTTCAATTCATTGAGACGAGCCAGCTCCTCTTCAAATTCGTTGATAGTGCGGAGACCACAGCCGCGGTTGGCAGAAAGGAAAGCCTTGCGATCAGATTCCTCAACTCCGAATCGCTCCCAGAGGCTTTCGACATTAGCCCGGAGCTCCTTGATCTTGCGCTCGCGTCCCTTCTTCTCCTCAACCAACTTGTCACGTTTGGCCATCAGGTTGGCCAGGTCGGCCTCGTGAAGTCCAAGCTGCTCGGGGGACTCGCGGTAGTGTTTAACAATATTGGAATCGGTTTGCACTTGAGGGGTGCCAAGCTCGGCCCAGTGCTTGATGATCTCCTCGGAGGTTGTCTGGACGAAAGAAATGCGGCGGTGGTATTCTTCATAGACTCGGGAGAATTCAGAGTCAAGGGCTGTCACATATGCAGGCGAGAGATCGAAGCTGGGCGGAATGACCGAGCCCGGTGCGGTAGGAGGCAATTCAATGGTCAGGAATGAAGCCTCGAGGTGAGACGAATAGGACTCTAGGGCGTCAACCAGTTCTGCCAAGGGTTAGCATTATTTACACAATCAAATGGGCGCGTATATATCGACTCACTCTTAACCTGCTCAAAGCGCTCACGGTGCAGCTTGGTCATCGCTTCGTTCTTCTCGCGCAAAAATGCGATGCATCGGTTGAGAGGGTAGGTGACGCGCAGATCATCATGATTGAGCTCGTACTTGCCATTAGCGCGCTCATCGCCCAGGGATTCCTCCATTTGTTGAATAGTCGTAATAAGGCGCTGGGCTTCCTGTGTCATCCTATCTTTCTCTCTGTGCAACATGTGATATTAGCCCTAGTCGCGACAATCAAGGGTATGTTTACACAGGGGCAAACTCACTCGTCAACAAGCTTGAGATGGTTGTTCAGTGTTTCTGACAGAGCATTGAACAACTATCATCGCATTTAGCATTCATAAAAATACACAATGGCAGGCCGATGTCCAGCATACCTCTGACTCGCGCGAGTCGCGCTCATGTGTGGGGACTCCAATCTGATCGAAGATGCCATGCAGCTGCTCGACAATGTTATTGACCTGAGTGGTCAGATAGCTCGTGTCGACAGCCATGACTGGTAGTGACCAAGCTCGGCGACAGCGATATCAAACGTGTCAATCAAGGAATGTGATTCACTCCAACGACAGAGTTGTCGATAGTGCGACAGCGACGCCGAAGGGATCCAAGCTGGCAGCCCAAGGCACGGAAATTCCGACAGACGCCTCCAAACAAAGAAAATAACGAAGGTGGATGGTTGGACTCGTCAGTTGAGAGACATGGAGAATCCTGTGGGAAGACTTGGGGGTGTTTATGAGGGGAAGGGAGGAGAAAGCAGGGCTGGATCGCAAACAGGTTCAATCTCCAGCGCCCTGATTGTTTGGGGCCGATCGTTTCCAGGGGCAACGGCTGACTCAGCCAGCTTACCGCCCCGGTTCTGCCAACATCAGCCCCACCGCTTCTCTCCACGCTTCATCACTGCGTCGACAAGCTGTTGGTGATTCCCCTCCAAGATAACCTTATCGTTCAGCAATTTCGCATTCAATTTCCCATTAACTTCATACCCTCTCCCACGCAATCACTCTCCGGCTTCTCCCACCACCTACAGAATGCAGGCTGCACAGCAGTCCTGGGGTTAGCTTCTCCTTCAATGTCAACGACAGGTAGAGCTTCCAGACTAATCACCAAGAGAATCACAGAGCTCGAAAACGCCATCAGTGTATTCGACCCCCAACGCGATGCCCTCTATCAGTACGATGAAGCCACACAAAAGTCCCTCAACGCCGAACGGCCCTGGGCCACGGACCCGTACTACTTCAAATCGGTCCGCATCTCCGCAACAGCACTACTGAAGATGGTGATGCACGCTCGCTCCGGCGGATCCCTAGAAATCATGGGCCTGATGCAAGGCTACATCTTGCCGAATACATTCGTCGTGACGGACGCATTCCGGCTACCCGTTGAAGGAACCGAGACTCGAGTGAACGCTCAAGACGAAGCGAACGAATACATGGTGTCGTATCTGCAATCGTGTCGGGATGCGGGGCGGATGGAAAACGCCGTGGGTTGGTACCATAGTCATCCGGGGTATGGATGCTGGCTGTCCGGTATCGACGTCGCCACGCAACAGACACAGCAAATGACGGGACCCTTTGTGGCCGTTGTGATCGACCCGGAGCGCACGATCTCTGCCGGCCGCGTGGAGATTGGCGCATTCCGCACTTTCCCGTTGGACTTTACGCCGCCGAAGGAGGGCCATGAAGATGATGAGTATCAGACTATTCCGCTCGGCAAGGCGGAGGATTTCGGCGCACACGCAAACCAATATTATTCCCTCGAGACGACACATTACAAGAGCACGCTCGACACGGAAATCTTATCTCTTCTTTGGAACAAGTACTGGGTCGCGACGCTCAGTCAGAGCCCACTTTTCACATCTCGGGACTACGGCAGCAAGCAGATAATGGATCTCAGCCAGAAGGTGCGCAAAGCGGCGCGGGGTATCGAGAATAGTGGGCCGCGGGGTGGTTCGGCTACAGCGAAGGATCAGCAGCTGGACAAGGTGGTACGAGGTGGACAGCGTATTGTATCGGAGGAGGTCAAAGGACTCCTGGCATCTGAGGTCAAGAGGAAGCTCTTCCAGGACATCGGAGATCAGTCAACTCCAGCAGCCTGAATTGTTCATCTGCTAGAGATTTCCAGCAAGGGGAGCTTTTATTGCATAGATATTGCTACGACTGTTACGCTATTTGACTTCCCATTTATTGAACTAGAGTCAGTGTCTGTGACACTTGGCAGAATAAGCTTCTTATCATCTTGGCGTGGACGGAGTCACTCCTGGTAAATGTACGTAGATTTGTCATGGCTGCATTGCCGTAGTCCTGCTGATAAGAAAAATGATATATGAAAAATGACATATCACGACCTTTGCACATACTAAGTGGTTAAACCCTTCTCTACCTATTTGGAATGATCCAACATTCGATCCAGGGGGAAAATACATCCAAAGATAAGTCTGATCAAATTCTATTCACCAATAGCACGGATAAGACAGGGTATAGACCGGATGGTTATTGAAACAAATAGATACAGAGAAAGCAAGACGAAACCAAGCATCCTGCTGCAATGATACAGTCAAAAGAAGAAAAAGGTTATCCAACATGAACGCGAGCCCCAGGTCGTAACATATCATTATAGGAAATGGCATGGAGACATTAGCCCCCGAAGAAAGAGCAGCCGCCGTACTACGGCGGCAACAGTAAGGGATATGTAGAAACCAAGTAACCACACAAGAGAAAGGGAAAAGGAAAGAGGCGGTGTCAACACAGCGGTCAAAAATATACACCGTGACCGGTATGTGCGACAGTGAAAGTACATGTCGGTAAATCTGGTTGTGTACCAGACTGGAAGCGAGGAGGCGGAGGGATGGATCCGAGCTGGTCAAGGAGGGAGAAAAAGACCCCAGTCAGATCCCTAGAATTCTATATCAAAAAGAATAATAGGTATATCGAATGCAGGAAGCGAGGGTATCGGGGCTTGCAGCGTGGGTCATGCATGCAAGAGGGCGACTGCCGTGACGGAGTCGGATGAGCAGTTGGAATGATTCGTTCAAGAGCGCCGTCGTATCCCCACAGGGTCGACAGGGTCGCGGGGCTCCATGCGAAGGATTTGAAAGTGAGGGGAGGAGGTGCATGATCCCGATGCTTAAGCAACACGGAAGAGGTCCGGCTAAAGTGCCGGCGAACCATGAGGGTAAATCATGAGGCGCTCGTGCGCAGACTAGGATGTCTTGGGCACGGTCGCACCGGCCGGCATCTCCAAAATGGGGGCCATCACGAATCCTGCTAGTCGCAGGATGGTGAGATCAATTGCTGGTACTGGCGACCCCTATGCAGCCACAAGCTTTCATTGGCGCGATTCGAGCGCAAATCGTTGTGGCGTTGGAACGGCCACGCGAACGATCCTCGGTAGGTTGACGGCCCCCCGCAGGTGCAGCTTTGACAGGGATGTCTCCGCCACACGCTTACAGGAAACCAGACTCAGAGAGCAATCTACGGGGTAAAAAATCAAAACCGGTTAGTCTCAACTTCCACAAACTTTTGAAGCGTGTTTTTTTTCTTTGTTCAAACCAGAAAAACAAAATCAAAAATCATCAAATCTGAGGTCAAATTTGGGTATCGCCGAAAGAGCCAGACACCTTGCCCGAAAAAGGCAAGGAAAAGCAAAAAAAAAAAAATCATAAAGCAAGGCTAAAAGAGAATCACCGCAGGATTGCAACGGTGCTTGCAAAAAGCAGAGAGTTTTTGTCTCTGAGAGCTTGTTCGGCATACCTTGCAATCTTTTCGTCTTCTCGTTCTCTAGGCTCGATTTCGAGACTTCGGTCGTACATGTCATGTACATCACCTGAGGCCTGCAGGTTGCTGAGGATGTAGTCCTGGAGTTCTGGAACTGGTTGTAGGAGATACGGAACGTTTTGGTACTGCTGGATATCTCGGATAACCTCTGCGGTCTTGGCGCGCTTGTTGAAGTTAATCAGTTCCGACGGGGTAAGCGAGGGAATACCATCCTCGATGAAAGTCAAATCCGTAAGGTAAACACCTAAAACGCGTAAGCTTTCAGACCCACTGGCATAGGGGAAAGGAGGGGCCAACCAAATAGCTGGGGGCTATTTGCGGTCAAAATTCATACCAAAGAATGGAATACACGGAGGATTGGCAAGATGCAAAGTCTCACGGTATTCGCCAAAGTTCTTCGTGCTTGCCATGAGGCGGCGCATCTGCTCCAGAATAGCAGAGGTGCGACCACTAACCTGGCCCCATGTTCGACCCAAACGGTGAATAGGGGCAGTTCCAAGTGCCGAGATGATGGAGGTAAGGGTAGAGTAATTGTTGAGAGCGCGGCATTTCTGTATTCAAGGATTAGCAAATTTCATCGGGTAGACAGAAAGAACGCCACGAACATCAGCCACGTTAACAAAGTGCTTGATCACCACCACACGCTTCTTGACATCACCCTGAGTCAGGATCATTTCCGCAACCCAGTTGGTCAGCTGGTTGGAATGCAGAATCAAAGCCTTGACATTCGAGGCCGGCTCCGGTTCATCGGGGCCAACCTTCTTCTGCCAGGTCTTGTTCAGACACTCCGTAGGCCGAATCTTGGAGTAGAGGCGCGACTCGATGATAGTCAATTGCCGAGCAAACTCCGTGGGATCGATATCGAGGAACTTCAACTTTTTCATGTTCTTCGGGATGATTGGTGGCGGTGCAGCGGTGTTCTGAGTGGGCACAAGACGCTTAACGGAGATATCCTGACCCCGAAGTCGCTGTTCAATAACAGCGAGGAGGGTAGGAGCTCCTGGTGTCTTGGTCGTAGCAATAGAATCTTTGGTGAACGCGTGTACACGTCGCAATAGATCCATGTTCACTTCATCATTGGACTCCATCCAAAAGTGGTCGAACCAACTCTTGAGGATGTTGACCACACGGAAGCGGATTGGCTTCTGCTTCCGATCAATCCACATTTGCATGTCATCCGAGTTCAATCCGAAAGGAGGCTGGATGTTAAAGCGTTGGACCAGCATTTCGAAAAGTTCAGATGCAGAAGTGAAGGAGCGGTAGGTAAGGAGGAAAGTGTTGTTAAAGGATGCATCAAGCTTGTCGTGACGGGTAAGATGTTCAACCAAGCCAGGCAGTGTTCCGCACTTGAGAATGGGCATATCTGCCTTGGTATCATAGAACACCTCGCCTTCGTGATCCATGTTCAAGAACCAAGGAGTCTCTTCTGGCTCTCGGACGGGTTCCCGGACGGGCGGTTCACGAGTAACAGTGGTAGGAGGTGCCTGGCCGAAGAATCGCTGAGCCTTGTCCATGTTACGGCGCACCTTGTCGCCACCAAGCGCGTAGGAGGAAGGAATGCCAATAGACTCGTTCGCGATCTTGGCTTGGGATTCACTGCGGGCATGAGCCCCCTTAGACTCATCCACTTCATCCAGGCGACTTTCGCTACGCAGCGTGGCTGATTGGTCATCAGGAATCTGCTCAAGAAGCAGAGACAGCGAGAAGCCAATCTGAGAAACGAAATTCTCCAGTTGCTTGGCAACCATGCGAACAGCAGTGAGTCTGTCATCAAGAGAATCGCCGCGTAGCTCCGCCCACTCATCAGCAAGAGGAGCAGAGACTGCCTGACAGCTCAGGATAAAATCACCAATGGCATCATAAACGCGCTGCTTTTGCAGACTGAAATCAACCAGTTGCGGATTCTGGAAGCTGGTTCCCAAGGGTACAAGGTTTATAGACTCGATAGTCAAAATCCAAGGACGGAACTGTTCAACGACCTTGATTGCGGCAGCCGAGATAGCGTCCGAAATCTCGCCATGTTCATGGGCAGTGACAATCTTTTGATTGAGGGCCAATTTTTCTTCCAACCGACGGATACTTCCGACAAACGACCTCCTCTGGACATCAATGTGGTCCAAAAGAGCCGAGTCGAGAGAGACCGAAGGCTCAGTACGCGAGTCACCACCCTCAGGGACAAGGAACGAGGTCGGACCAGATGCATTGAGCGAGACACCGTTGTTCTGCCAGCTACCCCCACATGAGCTGCCACTGACGAAGCCGGGGACGATACGGGTAATGGTGTCCCCACGCTGCTGTCGCGCGACGTCCACATAGCCGTACACTCCTTGCATAACGCCATCTGCCTCCTGCAGACATTTATTGACCGAGTCGGAACCTGGCCAATCAGCAGCCGCAATATGTGACGAGAGGACCAATTTGGAGAATTTAGACATCATATCCCGGAAGTAAGGGTACAGAGCCTTGTTTGTGGAGATGATAGACGGGTTTCCTGAATGGTTGTCTGTCGTATCAGAGCCAGCAGCCAGAAGCATGCGCAGGTGGTCGGAAATGTCCTCGGCCCTTCTCACATATTCAGATCGGTCGCGAGAGAAGAGGGCTTGGCGGTAGGCCTCCACAGCATAGCGCATGTTGTCGACGAGTAGGGGCCATGTCACGGGAGCCGTCAAGCCGTCATCCACAAAGTGCTGAGGGGTACCAGAGGAGATAGAAGGTCGGGAAAAGCTTTCGGCAATAGAGGTGTTGGCACTCGTCGGTGCCCCACTGCTGAAAGTAGCCTGGCTCTTCATCGATGATTGTTGCTTCAGCTCTTTGGTCGCGGGTAGGTAGAGAGAATCCATCGAGGTCGCAGGCGACACACCGTCCATGAAAGACTGGCGACGACGGGACATCGAGTCTTGCGAAGCCAGCATCAACGACTCCCCTTCCGCCTCCGACGCCGAACCATCGTATTCATCCTCATCTCGTTCAAACCCGCGGGCCATCAACTCAGGAGGCGGTCGAGTCTGATCAGGGACGAAGAAATTCGTCCGGTCCCGAGGGCCAAGCTCATTCTTCGCTGGGTTCTCAAATGGTAGCTCCATAGTTGAATATCCTGTGAGTGTATTGAAGTAGAACAAGCGGCCATCGGGAGTCGCCTGGGGGATCCAAAATGCTGCCTCTTCCTGCTCTTTCGGTGCGGGAATACCCTCGATGGGTAGAATGGGCTGCGAGTCGCGCAGGTTGCCTTCAGAGTCCAGCTCCTCGTCCTCCTCGTGTCCATTGCCGTATTCATCCTCGAGCCCGGATTCTGGGCTCAATTCTGTATCTTCGTGGACGTGCGTCATGTGCTCACCGAAATCGTCGGCCTCTGTGATGATCGTGCAGTAGTTACTCGGGAACCAACCGCGGGTATTATCAATGACTCCATCCCACCACCCAGTTTCCAGCTGGTTAAGGACCTGGATGATATCTCCGCGGCGAAAGCTCAAGCTCGTGTGGTCGTCGGCATCGTAGTCGTACATGGCCCGCACAAACAGCGCGGGCGGCTCGGGGCTGACCGCATATCCCGTAGCCATTTTCTGTTTGACGGGGGAAACACTCAGCCGATCTGAATGGTGAGAGATGCTGGTTCCCCGGCCGCGATGGCGAGAGGCGGCGGTGGGGGTGGTGGCCTGTTCGTCGGTGTACTCGAAAGCGGTCGCAAAAGCACCGGCTTTGGAGGCTAATACAGGTCCCGTCTCGACAGCCAAATCTGCCGCGCGGAACTCAAACATTAAGGAGCGTCACTCGCGGCTGCAGCGAGAGAGACACCCTTAAGGGAGAAAATGACCCAGGGGGGAGGGGAGTGTTGGTGAAGAGGGGAAGAACCTTTGGACTTTCACTCAGTAACCCCCGTGGCTCATGGCTTTTTGGGAATTTGACGGTTGAGGAGAGAGGGGCGGGTGGGTAATTTTGTAACCCACTTTCCCGGGGGGTTGGATAGGATCAGACGAGGGAACGATGCAACGAAACCACAACGCCAGTGATCAAAGAGATACCATGAGATCAAACATGGTCATTATAGGGAGAGAGGGAAGAGAGTATACTAGGGGGGGGAGGATATTCACTCTCCTTTGGGGGGGGGGGGGAAAGAGGATGAGAGAGACAATCAGGGTGGAGGCGGGACGGATAAGGCGTATCCTCCGTGGACGAGTCCGTTCTGGCCGCGTATGGCTGTGACGGACAATACACGCTAGGAAGTGGTCTGCTTGGGTCTGCCGCGGGCAGATATTACGGTTCATTACGATATGGATTACCGTCAACGATTGATCAGCGATAAATTACAGAATAGATTACTACCGCGGTATTAAAGCTGTACAGCACCCTCCATAGTAGAGAACGTATGTATTTTCGTACAGTACAGTATGGACTCTGTATGTTATTGTTGATCTTGTCCAACAGCTTGTCTATATGTCATACTGTTGTTTGTCCCCGAATAATAATGTCTAGGAATAATTCCTGTTTCCTTTCTCATTCAGAAAACCTGGTATCGCTATCAGATCATGATAGAGGACCCCAGCCAAGTGGTGCACATCCGCCGTAAGCTGTTCCCCTCCACCATGTCCGCATAACCAGACCAATGAACATCCCAGTCCTCGTTATTCGTCCGACGGGTACCACCATAGGGACCGAGCAACAGCCATGCCATGTGGTACTACATAAGATACTGACATCTGTACAGAATAATACTGACAGGTTATCCCGGCAGTTTCTCATGATGACTTGAGTTCTCCGTTCTAACTGGCGCCTTGGCCAATCTGAGCCCCCCACCTCCATAGCGGAGCTCTCCATCGAACAGCCTCTAGATCGACCATGGCACGTTCGCGCTTTGAATTCCAACAGCCATTCAGGGGTTTCCGTTGGTTAACTACTAGCTCGGCCTTATGTTTTGATGAACGTATGGCATGATCAATCTGACATGCCCCGTGTGACGACTGTTCTCGTCCCATGGCTGTCACAATCCCCCGCGCCTCGGAGGGGCAGGGGGGAGGATGTCAGATTGAACATGCCCAGATGCTATGCTATGACTATTCAACGGAGAATCCACCCAAACAATACCTCAAACAACAATACCTCAATCGAAACATATGCAACAAACCAAGATTTATCGGATTCCATTCTGATTTCCTGACAAAATCCAGACCAAATGCTATTACGCCGGGTTTCGTTTCGTGAAAAGTGCGCGCGCCCCGGTGGATCGGCTGCGGCTCACGCTGATTTGACACTTGAGTGGACACGGCGAGCGTGAACTTTCAATACATATCGCTGTCCACCCGCGCGGTCCAATGAGATATCTCATGCTAACCTTGCTCTGGGGGCGTTATTCGTGTTCTGTTTCTCTGCTCCACGAGCCAGAAACTACTCCGTAGAAATCCTGGTTTGGAAGCTGGACGAGGCAAGGGATTTCCCAAATGAATTGATGCCACCGAAAGCCAAACCCGAAGAGGACGCCACTGGTTCGGGGGAGCGGCAATAATGTACAACTCCGCGCGGTTAGACCAGAGAGGACAGTAACGAAGGAGGACATGCATGCTGCTACAGTCGTAGTTGAGATTGATGAGCAGACTGGCGCGCTGCAGTGGCGCGTGAACCCCGGACCTCCAACTACAGTAGCAGCTTCTATTCACCTTCCCCCTGTACTCCCTCGGGGTAATATGCAACCAGACTAGACAACATAGCTTACTGTCGTCTGGAAGAATCTCGGGTAATATTCTCACGACCACGTTTCTTGTCCAGAGAGTTTGAAGACAAATATATTGAGTTTTTCTTTTTCTCTCTCCCTGCACGAGCCAGGGAGGGGGAAACAGCCCCTCCAACCCAGCTCCAGAACGATTCTAGAAGGTCGAACCACTGATTAAATTCCCATGTGGCTTGCATAGCGTCCGCTCAACCCCGAGGCTCGGGGTCGAGTCGCTTTTAGGATCGTGCTGACGTCCCCTCCCACCGTTAAAGGTGGCTGCAGAGGAAACTCAGTCGTCCGCGTGGCAGTCTGGAGGAAAATAAGTTAGCTTTTTGTGCCTTGAACTCTGCCGAGCTGAATCTGGAGAGAGGCATTTTTGGGTCTGGAGGGCTCGGAGAACTTCGGCCGGTTTGCGTGCCGGGCCATATGCCGTATGCAGCAGACGGGGGCTCGTGCTTCACATCCTGGTCTGCAATATGGATAGTGATGCGAGGAGATAATCAGGCCATGATGTGGTTTGTTTGGTCATTATGACGCAGCGTGCAACAAGTAGTGTCTCCAGTCCGTGCTTCGAGAAGCTGTATCTCCAAAAGGAACCACAACAATTGGATTATTGAAACGTATCTAGTAGACATGTAAAATGACACGCATTCGACGAGAAGGGCATCTGTATCCATGTTACAAAACGCTTTACTAGTTCATGTCACGGTAAGAAAATCGCAGGGTTGTTAGTTGATGTTGGTGTGGAGCCGGCATGTTACTTTGGGGCCAGACAAGCTCTCCGTCCATACGCGGTTAGAAGATTCGTTTTTGAATTAAGTTTACTTGGGGATTGGAATACATTGTCACGATTCGACGTCGTTCATAAATGACGCGCCATAACCCAAATTCCGGCATACTTTGACTAGTCCATACTCTCCTACACATAAATCCCTCGTCTCAGGCACCCCCATTGTACTCCATGCATGTTGGGCCATTGTCTTTACAGCTCTCGTTAAGAGGTCCAATCAGTATCGGTAATGAAGAGACAGGCAAAGTAAGACAATTCACCTCTTCAACTCCCCTTCAAATCTATGCAACCGTTGGCTACCAACACCTAGTGGTCATACCTTGAACCCGACAGAAGGGAAACGATCCCCACCCGTGCAGCGGGCCGTTTGCCCTCATGGCAAGTAACTGACCACGCAGCACACGACGAGCCCGCGGAGAAGAAAACCACCGAGTCTGCTTCCTCTAACTCGGTACAATAATGTATTGGAAATCTGAACTAGTATCAAACCCCGGCTATTGTTCTGGCACGGACGGCGATGGTGCCTGTAGATCAGAGTTGATCGCCTCACTCCGGCTGCGGGGTTAGACCCGGCACCCATGGGGTGACATGTGAACGCGCCAGACTCGATAGTTCTCCATGCCGATGAACTCAATCCCCGCGAATTACAATAGTTCCTTTGCCTTATGGTTCTCATGGAACCATGGTTCGACTCAGATGTGCATTCTAGGCCCTGATGTTTTGCTTTGTTGTGGTGTGGATGCTCAAACTTGAGGCTCGATTTTCTGAATATTGAGGCCGTTTGGACGTCAGAGACGTTCGCTAGTCCGGCACTATCGATCCATCATGATTCAATATCCGGTATTCATGGGTGTATATTGTATTCAGCATCTAAACGGGGAATTACCGGTTTTCTAGTTTACAATGTTCGTACGACATGTTGCTAACGACTCACGGGTGTCTCATCTTCCTCGGCACGTTGATCGACTTCGAATGTAGTCTCGGCTGACCCAGGAAAGGAATACTTAGGATTTATGTAATACGTAGTAGTAATGAGTTGCATGCTTAACAACAGTCAGGAAACAGTTCATTCTATCAAATATGGATGCGCAATGCCAGGGCTTGGCCGATGGAACGGCATTGTGGGTGTTTTATATCTGTGGGGTTCATCGAAGTGCCAAATATATGTCTCCACACCGTTGAACCAAACATCAACGAAAGCACCATCTAAACCGACTACATTCTGTCTGTACCTACACAATCACAGAATCCATTAGATGGTCAAATCAAATCAAGAAACAAAACTGCGAGTGATTGCGATCAACAGAGGGAGTAATGCTCTCCGGCCCCTCGAAGGAACCAAAAGATGGAAGTCCTTCCAAGTAAAACCCTTAAAAATCCAATATGGAGTATCTAATGCATAGATCAGGGAAATATACAACACGGTACACCTATTTGAATCAGCAGTGACCGAGAAGAGAAGAATCAGCGCTGCTTAATCAATAGACTGGAGTGATGCCTATGCATCCAACTTCATTCCCTCGTCTGTTCACCATCATGGCAAGAGGGCTAGATACATGCTGACTACTCCGAAGATACATACCCTGATGTACCTATATTGTGCTAAGAAGAAGTCCGCGACAATTCAGACACGGAAAATCATCAACCGCCGAGGCCAAAATTCGCCACTACAAAGAGCAGATGGTTCCCAACTTCCTGTTCCTTGCATGGGCGATGCAGGAACCAACTGGATCAAAATCGCAGCGGAGACGAATCCTGCCGCTTGGTGTTGGGCCCAATTGCACCAACGAACCAATCCAGCGGTGCCTTCTGGGCTTCGTGTCCAGCACCTCGGGACCTCATCCTGATCACCCCTTTTTTTTTTTTTTTTTTTTTTGCAAGTTGGTTTTCCGTTTCGTTCCTGGTCTGGTCTTAACGAGGGAGTATTATTGCATAACTACGGGAAGTTCATGAGGGATAATGCTTCAAAAAAACCAGTAATACACTGTTCATCGTGTCTGAAGTCAATGAACGTGGTCACGATCCAGCCAGCTGAAAGTTCGATACGAATGGAGTCATCTCCACCCACACCTATGTATCCACACCCCCTTCTTCTCTGCCTTCTCTTCCTTCTAACGCCCCCCACCATGACCACCCCACCATCTATCCAACTCGGCAATCCATTCGAGAACGCGTGCTTAGCCTCGTTGCCCTCGACGACGGGCGTCAGACGTTGAACCTTCCGGAGGACGAAAGATTTCCGGGTTCTCCGTTGACAAAGGGCCGCGCCCCTCCATCAAATCATTTTGTCTCAATATTTATTCTCGAAACAAACTAACAACCGAACTAACTATTCTCTAACCAACCAGCTTGATTTTTGACTACGGAGTCCTCAGCCAGATTGTATATCGATGGGATAATGAACTAAGGGGGTTGTTCCACCTTTTCGAGAAAATTCGACGGAACGACATCCCCGGCGCGGGGCGTTCATGAATATGGAACCCTCCTTGCCAATGCCCGCCGCTGAGATCAATAATTGATTGCAGATTCACATGTACAGTACTCCGTATACCAAAGGACTGCACCGGCATTGAGGTCAGCGACTGTGATTACAGTAGTACGAGGTACTCAGCAGAGAACTATCCCCTGCATTGGCCCTCCCCGTCCCGACTCCCTGGCAATCTCCCGGAACGAGGGGCCAGGGGGATTGTCCCAGAGTTGCAAAGTCAAAGTCTGTTCGATGTAAATGCCACGGACAGACATATTGGAAGATGTACAAGCCTGTATACATCGCACAAGCGTGTTCTCATCTAACTCAGGGCTTGGGTGGACTCGACTAGACCCAACTGCATTGCATGTGCCAACGACCTTCTGGTATTCCCTGCTCAAAACCGAGAGACCCTCGAATCCTCGATATCAGAGCGGCAGAGTGTTCGACCACCGAGAGCAACTCTACCATCCGTGAAAAATTCGTCAAGCATGGGGTAAACATTGTTCATCAAATATGCGAAGGGTATCAGCAGCGCGAACCAAGGGGAGAAATATCGCGGGAAGGAACCATGGACCGCCCCCTTTCCCCGGATGGGACGTCCCATTCCGCCACGATCCAAGGATCGCAAAACTAAGCAGAGCTAGAATCAGATATCTACTTGATCAATATTCAATATTGGGCAAACTGGCATGCACAATATCAGAATACCAACAACTACACCAACGAGAACAAGCATGAAGCCCGAGATGCCAGATCTACAGAAACTATCGGTGTGCAATCATCAATAAGCCCAGATCCATTTTACCATTTTGATAGTGCGGCGGCTGCGGCCGACCTCCAAAGTCCAGACCGTTCGTCTCGGGACGGCACAGATAACTCCAGTTCGCAAACCAACCTGCTAACATGGTAAACCACGGGCTCCCTCTCTCTCCAATAAGAATAGTCGAAACTGAAACGGTGTGAATGGACAATTCGAATCCATTGATGTTGGCCCTGCTACCTCCGACTTCATCAAAGGTCTCGGTCACGATCAAGGACACACAACAAAGTTGAAGGATCTCTACTCCAGGCAGCCCCAATCTTTAGCGAAACTTAGAAGCGATAGCGCGCACAATGGGTCTAGATGTGGTGGCGAAAATCTTCAAAACCCAACCCGTCCCCCACTGTCTCATAATGGATTCTCACACTAGATGCCGGCGACGTGGACAAGGACCTAAAAAGTCACCACGGCAAGAGTGGAGGATCTGTCGCGCTGGTGCACCGCATCCATCCTGGCTGTGCCATGTGTCGTAGCGGTGAAGCTGATGATGGGCAGCATCGCATGGCTGCGAGGGCCTGATCTGGAAATGGAGACCTCGAATAGAAGACTCTAACTGTACAGTAACAGTCGCATAGTGATCAAGTCCTCACCGACATCCGCCCAGCCCGTCAAGATGAAATTCCAGACCGACCTGGCGTGCTACCTCGGCGGAGTTCCAACGGAGGTCCCCCTTCCCATCCCATCCCTACCTGGCCCTAGGGCCTGTGGGCAGGCAGCGTGGCTCACTGGCCAAGACTGCCGTGACTGCCGTCTTCCAGGCCCTAGCAGGCTAGCCCCCGTCGCGCTGGTTCGCGAGGGAGTTGTCGGGACAATGAGCGCGCTCGAACTGGATCCCAGCCAAGGCCAGCCCGGCAGGCCGGTGGACACTAGTTCAGGGGCCGGCGCCGGGGAAGCAGTTCCCGAAATTCCAGCAACTGTAGTGGTGGGTTTCGGGGTGGAGATTGTTTTGGGTTTGGGGCGAGAGAACTGGCGAGTAAGACTTGTTTGTAACTGGTCGGATAACTTGCTTGGCTATGGAGGGACGGAGTTACTTAACCTGGAGTAAGCTAACTGGTGGTTAATGGTTGGTGAGTGCGATCCCTTTCGCCGATCTTGGGAAGGTAAGGACCCGTTTTCTGAGACCTGGGTGATGGACACGGGATGCTTCCTATTGAGTACAGTAAGTAAGCCGTGGGGATTGGGATTGGAATGAGGTTGAAAGCGCCCTTTGATTGAAGGGATTGGGAATGGTGGAGCGTGGATCATGGTTCCTATGAGGATCAACTGGTCAGCATCGTAACCTCTGGGACGCAAGGAAGCAGAGCAGGGTGAACAGAAGGACGACTGGCGGTATAACTTTCGTACTTTGGCCCATTATCAAGGCGGTCAAGTCACCGCTCAATGAAGTTTTCTTTTCAATTTAGTCCGCTTTGAAGAGTGCAGTAGTGCTGTTCCTGCCTTGGGTCGAGAACTTTGGAAACGGGGTCGGTCCGCTGCATCGGAAAGTGGATCGAAATCCTGGAGCTTCCAGAGGTCCCAAAGGATTTCCAAAGATACTCCCTGGGTCAAATCAGGTCCCCTTGCAGAGACCCTAATCAATTCAGTTGTCTTCCTGACAAGTTGGTGAAGATTACGGAGTAGTTAGGGCTCGCTAGGCGTTCTGGCGAAACGCACCAGCTCCCCGGTTCACCGCATCTCATGGATCAAGGCTTGCTAAGTTGCTTAGGCGTTGATGATTATCCGGGTTGTCCGCGGGAGTTTCGGGGAAGTTGGTGAAGTTGGAACCGGTATTCTGTTAACAAGGGCGCTGGACGAGAGAGTACAGGAGTTTGGACCCGTGAAATGAGATAGATGTGCATTGGAGAATACTTTTGCTGAAGAATTCAAAAGTCTATCGATCATTGCACACGCAGGGACAGGCATCTCAAAAGCCAAAAAAAAGCCAATCTGATCATTGATAGGTACGAAATACCTCTCCATCCATCCCATCCATCCAACCCATCGAAGACTCAAATGCGATCAATTTACGATGGACGACGACGACCGATTCATCGACAATTTCTGTGCCGCACCAAGGCGACCAATCATGATCATTCTCATTTTTCTCTTCTCAGTCCCCCCACTCTCGAGTGAAATGGAGGGGGGGCGTTCGCCAGACGCGTTTCCCAAGTAACCAAGTAACCGCGTCGCGTCTGAGCAGATCGTCTGGCTCCAATGATGCAGGGCCCCACTGTGGGAATTCGCGAATCCTACGGGTCGCGACTGGCGTTCTTTTGAAAATTTGCGGTGTACGTGCCAGCTCACGCGGATGGGTTTGGTTACGCTGTTGTATCGAGTGGACCCCGAGGGGGGACCATATCGCGTGTTTGCCGATGGAGAGGATGGAGAGATGATATTAGTACAGTACAGGTTAAATGGATAGATGGATGGATGGATGGATGGATGGATGGATGGATGATGGGAGATATGACAGGTTTGAGTTGGTTCTCATAGATCATAAAATACATTCACAAATCTTGTGCTGTATCAATCACTGGATAGACTACGGCGAGAAATAGAAAGACCCGAGATGTATCTCTACCAGGTGATGTTATTCCCACGACGAGCGCCCCAAGTCGCATTTTGCGTGCAGATCATCCTGCAGTCTGGCAGCTGATGTCTCGAGGGGCACGACGTAACACGGACAAGACAGCGGAGTACATGATAACTATACTACATCATCAGCCCACTCGACGATAGACACATCTCCGCATATTTGTAGAGGTCATACAACGTAGGAGTCAAGTCTGCGACGGCATGATGAGAATGGAGTACTGTTCACTCTGTATGAAGCAGATAAACTAGAGTATCTACAGCGAGTATACACCGGTTAGAACATACAGTAGCTGACTCTATTCCCCCCTCCAAGCCAAGGACGTGGCACAGTCGAACCGCCACATAGCGGGGCCACGACGAGACTCTTCAAGCCTCGCCAGGACTGGCTGTGTCAAAAGTACCAAGCCGGAGTACCCGCAATAGTAACTCTCCGGGGCGAGACATGGGATGACCGATCTGTCAATCAGGGGGAGACACGGAGGCATCAACTGGTTCCATAGCCACACATTTCCAGCTGAGACGACGGTAGCCTGTGGCGTCGACTTTGTCCAGCCTACCCCTGACATGGGAGCCCCTCGATTTTACGATTTTGTGGATTCGAATATCGAGGCTGGAAAGGATTTGAAAGACAAGAGGTCCAATTTGTGACAAGGACAAAGGAGGGATATGTTCTTGGCGTCTGGACGGGAAGAGGGGTGGTGCATGTGGTGGTGGTCCATCACTAAATGGTGGGCGGGATCGCCCACCACCACATGCACCTTGTAGTAGTAGCGGCGGGGAACAGGATTCACGGCGGAGCCGATCGAGACCTTGCCTGATGGGTTCCGAGGAAAGATGACTGACTAGTCGATGGAGTTGGACACAAGACGTAGGGGAGGGTCCTCAAAAGTTACAGTTATGACTAACTGACTGACTACTGACCGCTCACGACTGGTCTATCAGAAATACCTGAGTAAAAACCTGGCAAATTGCTGCTCCCTTTCCTCCCTCCCCCTGTCTCATTCCCAACTAGCTCCCGTTTCCGACTCGGCGTGTCACCAATGCGACTGCAAGGCCCGACATCCTTTTTGGTTTTTGGCTGGACTATGTACGATCTATTAGAAATGTATAAAAATGTGATGTGCAAGATGGACCGATCCGATCCCGTTGAACGGTCAGTTGGTGCCGATCGGGGAGCTTCCTAGAGGACTAAGTAACTAACTAGAGGAGGGGTTGTTCTGTTATTCTGATGACCGAGAGAGGGGTAGTGGAGGGAGTGAACCATGGTTGCCGACCGAGCAGGGCCACGATAGGAAGGAAATGGCATGATGACATGATAACGGCGGGGTAGACGATCAAGGATTGGATACAGTAGTACTCGTTGAGTTAGTAGTATCCTTGATGTAGGAGAATAGTTAGTTAATGAATGAATCATGAGGCTATCGTTAATGTAGTCAATAGTGCTCCGTAATTATGATACTATTACTATTTTATAGCCCCCCATCAAAGTATCTTCCACTCGCCCGCAGGGTGCCACGATCAAAGACACTAACTCGCCTCACATGCCAGCCACAACATTTCTATCGTCGATAAACAAAGGAAAAGAAGCGATCCATCAAGCCCTGCGATTACAGCGAGGGGCTATTGGCCCACTTTCTTTACCCTCACAGCAGGTCTCTCCCTTTTTTTCATTTGTTTTTCTTTTTGTGATTTCACGTTTTTCCTATCTGACTTCCTATTGATGAAGTGATAGTAGTAGAGATAATGTTTTTTTTTCTTTGATGGCCTGAATGACTGATATTGCTTTTTCCTTTCAGGTGTGTAGAATTTTGATTTTTCTTAGACATCGTTTTTGGGATAGTATACCTGTCTCGTCTAGACAAAGCATTTTTTATGCTCTGTCATTTCTGGTGGGGGGGGGGGGGGATAACAGGAAAACATGCCACTGCTTTTCTTTTGCCCCTCTGATAGATAATAACAGATAGTTAAAACTATCTATTATACTCCTTTATACTTTGCTTTAGTAGCAATGTATGTACCCTGGACTATGTACTTCTGTATCATCTATCTCATCATTTCCTCCAAACCTAGACCCGCTCGAGAAACAAACGTCCGGCGGTCCCGACGTTGTAGTGGATAGGGAAGGTCGGAGGAAGCCATGTGGGTTGTTCTTTTTTTTTTGTTTCGATCGGGTCAAATCTCTTGTCGTGAACTAATCATGACTTGAGACTAGGGCCGAGGGAGATTTGCGTTTGGGAATATTAGATATTACGAGTCGATTTCTGTATGGTAAAAAGGGGGACTAACTTGATACGGGTGAGTCGCGAAGGGGGACGCAAAGAAAGAGAGTCCGAAAGGATCGGTTGTGGTGGGAGGAAGGAAAAGTGCGTGGCCGGAGGAGATAGTTTGCCCAAGTCACGTAAAATGAGGACAGTCCCGCTTTTCGCCCCTCTGTAAGCGATGCTTGGGCCCACGGCCAATCTCTCTCGATCGACTCTCTCTCTCTCTCTCTTACTGCCTCGTCTCCCCTCCTTGAACCCAGCCAGCCCTCCCCCCCCCAAAATCCCATTTTCCATTTTCCCAGAATTCCCGACTTCCTCTTTTCTCCTCATCCACTTTCTTCTTCCCCCCCCCCCTCCTCTTCTTCCCTCTTCCCCTCCCCTCCCACCTTTTCAACACCTCCTCCAACCCCTCTTCAAACGCGGTGCTTTCAACGCTCATCCGCATCTTTCTTTTCAGAGCCTTCTTTATTCTCTTATTGATATTTTTACTTATTCATCCATCCACCTACCCCCTCCATCGCCCCCGCTGTCCGCCTGTGGCTGGACTCCCACTTTCGCATCTCGCGCCCACAAAACCCATCCCCGAAACCCAAAACACCCACCACCAGAGCAACCCCTCTTGATCTTGGTTCACCAGCAGATCCCCCACTACAAGGAATGATCAGACTCCCCAACGAACTCCTGTCGTCGACACGCCTACAGAACCGGTGCGAGCTCACTCAGGGGACGATACCATCGTCGTCGGCTTCGATCCTCGCCTGAGACGAAATCGGCCCGAACCATCAAATATCTCTACACATGGCTCCCTCAGCTCCCGGGACGGCCAGCAACTCGCCGGCCAAGAAGACTTCGGTTCCGGAGAAGAAGTACAAGTGCCAATTTTGCAATCGCGCTTTCAGCCGTAGTGAACACCGCAGCAGACATGAACGTTCTCGTAAGTGGTTTTCCCCTCTCTTTCCCTCTATCCTTCTCTCTCTCTCTCTCTCTACTTCATACTGGGCAGGAAAGAGTAGAGAAAATCGAATCCCTTTCACGTCCAGGCTAACTCGACGCGATTCTAGACACGAAAGAACGGCCCTTCAAGTGTTTGAAATGTCGGAGTACCTTTGTGCGCCGTGACCTTCTCTTGCGCCATGACCGAACTGTACACGCCAAAGATGGCGGTATCCCCTTGGTGGCCGAAGGTCGGAGACGCGGTGGAAATGGAGGCGTGCAGAAGCCCTCCTCCTCGTCGGGCCCCTCCAAGCCCTCAATCACGATCGACCCGGCGACGCTGGAACAGATCGAGGCAAGCAGTGATGGTATGGTTGACCTTGAAACTGCAGCCATGTTGATGACAGACTTCCAACATAAGGCTGCAGCCGCGGTGACTGGTCAGGTTTCCGAGCGCTCCGAATCTCTTTCCCCTGGACGCGGTTCCTTCGATCCTTATCTCTCCGGCAATGCCACTCTGCCTCAGATGCCATGGGACACCCTCATCTCCCCCGCGGAAGCCGGTTCGATGCCCACTCTGATCGACCGTCACGGCCCCGTCGGAGATGTTCTCATGTCCCACTCGCTGCCCATGTCTGGCAACTCTACCCCGAATGCCCTGTCCCCGTATCCCTCCATGACAGGCCCCGTCAGCCCGGTGAACTACCGCCGGTCTCCTGGACCGAGCCAAGCGTTGACCCTCCCCAAGGCCCCTCAAATCGCTGACGAGATGGAGCGCAGCTTGATGGTGGAGCGTGTGCAGAGTGCGGACACCCTGGGTGCTCTGCCTGAAAACTTCCAGATCCCGGCCACACCCGCTCTGAACCGGTACCTGTCCACCTACTTCAACCTGTACCACCCCCATCTGCCCTTCCTCCACCAGCAGTCCTTCAAGCCCACCTCGGCTCCGACCCCGCTACTCCTGGCTGTCCTGTCGATCGGTGCTCTGTACACCTTTGAGCGGGACCATGCCTTTATGCTCCACGTCGGTTCCAAGGTCCTGGTCAACCAATTCCTACAGCACAAGGAGAACTTTGACTCGCGCAAGTGCCCTCTTTGGCTGATGCAGAGCACTCTGCTCAACATGGTCTTCGAGAGCTGGAGTGGTGATCCCAAGGGTCTGGAGTGGACTTGCTCGATCAAGAGTCTCTTGGCCAACATGGTCGCTGGTAACCGGTATCAGCTGAAGCTGCGCACCGATGCTCGCCAGACTTCTCAGCCGTCGCGCGAGGAATGGATCGAGGATGAGTCGTGCCGCCGCACCTACTTTGCCGTGTACATCTTCTTCGGTATGCTCACGCTGACCTTCAACCACACGCCTGCCATGAGCTTCGACGAGTTTGACAACCTGGAGCTGCCCTCATCTGAGTCTCTCTGGAACTTGGATGCCGCGGACGATGAGACCTGGCGCCGCAGCATCGCCGCGGCCAGTTCGATGACCGTCCGCGAGGCTCACGACTTCCTGTTCCAGGGTGAGCAGACTCGTTACAGTGCTTTCGCTACTCGTGTCTTGATCAATGCTCTGTTCCTCCAGGTGTGGAACCACAAGCGTAGCTTCGAGGCTCTGCAGGATGTGGTTACCGAGTACAAGCTTCGCTTGGCTCTGGAGACCTGGGAGAGCTCTCTTGATGTTTGCGAACCGGAAACCATCGTTGTCCCGCTCAGCACTCCTCAAAAGGGCCACCCTCTCATCTTCAACTCGATGGCGGTCTACCGCAACACTCGTGCCCGCCTTGAAGTCGACCTCAAGTCCATCCAGGAGGCCATGCGCTACCACTCTTCCTACGAGGTGGCTGCTGCTATGACTGTCGCCCGTGAGAAGGTCAAGCGCTCGCAGGAGATGAACAAGGTCGTTCAACAATGCTTTGAGTGTATCGAGATCGCCGCCATTCAAGGTATCAACTGGGTTGCCAAGACCTCCGCCACCAACTGGAGTGTCGAGCACCCGCTCTGTGGCCTGGATTTGATGGTTATCCTGAGTCTCTGGCTCTACCGCCTGGAACATGACGACGAGCCGGCGACTGAGGCCGAACTGGCCATCTACAACAAGGTTCGGAATCTGTTTGATGATGATGCCATCGATGCCTTTGGTAAACTCAGCTCCACCGTCGCCCGCGTTTGGGGTAACATCCTTGACGGCGTGGTTGTATGGGGGTAAGTCAGAAATCTGTCCTGTGATACTTTTGATACAACTGCTGACATGTTTCTCTAGAATTACCAAGTTGATGGGCGAGTCATTCAAGCTGCACTCTCAGGCTCTGGTCGGCTATGAAGATTCTTTGCGCGTCGCAAAGGATCAGCCGATCCATGCGGTGCCTACCAAGTCGCTCGCCAGCGTCGGCACCGCCTATTAATCACTTCCCCACTCTCTTTGACTTCTCTTCACTTTCAGTCTTTTTCGACCATTTTCTCCCACAAATCTGTCTTTCGGGCTATTTTTTTTTCTTACTCTCATTACTCTGGACGCTTTCATTGGGACACATGGGAAACTCAGGAATGGAATAAACGCCAATGGGCCAGGCGGGGTGTTTTGGGGCTGTTTTGGCTTTGGGAGATACCGCCGTCGCGACGCCTATGTTGGTGATTCCTGACGTTTCTGCTTTTCGTTATCATTCTGGGTTGCATCTTGTCGATTTTTGTCTGTTTCGTCTCTCTCCCTTCCTCGTTTGACACCAGGGAGTCCGGTGTGGTGTTCATTTTGCGCTGTTTTGGCTCTGCCTATCTCGACACCTGGCTGGACCTGTGTGTTCGTCTCGCACTCGATGGCGTTTTATTATCATGTTTGACTGCCTTGTGCTTTGCGACAAACCTCTAGCCCCTAATCGTGCCCCCAGTCAGTCCATCTGCCAGCTTTTTGTTGATCTCTTGATACCTTTTGGATGTTTTGGTTTTTTGTGCGAGTTTTGCGTTTTTTGTCATTCTTTTTTCTTGCGCGTTGATGTCTCTCTCCTTCTCGACCTCCGACTTGTGAGTTGAAGAGGGAGCAAGCTTTGTGCTTGTCGACTGGACCGCTTGTATTTGATTGATTTTTGCATCTTTGATTTGACTTGACTATTATGCTACGTCTTGCCCCCCGCCATGCGATCTGCTTGCAATCTTGGTTTTTTTTTTATTCGTTCGATTCTGCTCAGCATTTGGTTCAGCATTTTTTGGTTTCACTTGCACATGTTTGCTTTTGATGGTTTCTCTTTTTTTTTTTTTTTTTTTTTTCTTCATTTACTTATTTCCATGTACTATACGTAATCGATGAATACAACATTTTGGCGGGGACACTCTTTTACTGTAGGGTCATATAATGTAGTTCTGATTCATCAACTCGGTCGAGTAGCTGTGAGACATTGTCATAGGTCATGGGGGTAGTAGTCGTATGGATCTGCATTCTTGTTTCTCTTTAATTTGTCGGACTACTTTTTTAAGCCACCCTTCTGCTTCATGATATCGCATCAATAAGTCATCTCTACACGTTTCCATCATATCATGCTATACATTCTGTATCATGTGATTGTCGCCAAAGAGTCCAAAAGGAATACGATGTCTGTCAGCTGATGGTGGGGTTTGGCTGACTCGCTGGGCCCTTTAGCCTGAGGTGTACACCCCGCTTGTTTTCTCTTTATCGTCGCCAGGGAGGGCCTGACCATGGATTCCACGGTCTCATTTGGCGAATTAAACTCTGGCCTACAGATAGGGATCAACTACGGACCAGTGAATTTGAGTAAGGCATGAGCTCTTTCCTTGATAGTTACACTATACTGATCGTGACGGAGATCTCGATGAGCTATTACCTATCGTGGATCAGGTTGCGTTCGACTCGTTTAAAGACCAACATGAGCATAAATGTCTCCCAGGCACACGCACGGATATCCTCTCTCAAATCAAAGATTGGGCCTTCTCCCCGAGAGAAAGTTGTGTATCTTTTGGTTAAATGGCGTGGCTGGCACAGGGAAATCGACTGTCGCCCGAACAGTTGCGACGTCCTTTAACGAAAGCAAGATACTAGGAGCAAGCTTCTTTTTCAAAAGAGGTGAAGGGGATCGTGGCAATGTTCTTAAACTGTTCCCGACAATCGCAAGGCAGCTTGCGATCCGAATACGCTCTCTACTCCCCCTGTATCCAACAAGCAGTCCAAGATGACCCGGCAATCGCGACGAAGGCGATGAAGGATCAATTTGACAAATTAGTCCTTCAACCACTTCTGAGCATAAACCCATCTCCTATCCCTATTGACACCCTAGTCATAGTGATTGATGCATTGGACGAATGCGAAGGGGATAATGATGTACGACTGATCCTCCAACTTCTACCCCAGCTTCAGAGACTATGTTCACTACGTGTACGGGTTTTTTTAACCAGCAGGCCTGAACTGCCAATTCGTCTGGGATTCTCGAAATTAGCAGCCCGGGACCATAAAGACCTCGTTCTGCATAAGATTCCTGAGGAGGTGATTAGGCATGACATAGCACTATTCTTAAATCATCGACTTTCAGAGATTAGGACCGAGCTGGATCTTCCTGTTAACTGGCCTGGAGAGATCAACATTGAAAAGCTAGTGACATTGTCCGTTCCATTATTCATTTTCGCCGCTACGATCTGCCGAGTCTTTGAGGATCGGTACTGGGACCCCAGAGAGAGTCTTGCTGAGATCCTTGCTCATCAAGATAGTATATCCAATATGGAAAGAACATATCTTCCTGTGCTAGATCGGGTTCTCCTCGCACAAAATCAAAACGAGCGACAAAAAAAGCAACTGATCCAAGATTTTCAGCAGGTTGTTGGAGCAATCGTGCTGTTAGAGAGTCCACTCTCTATCGCCTCACTATCCAGACTTCTAAACCTGTCAGAAACGGTTATTCGGCGTAGACTCGACCCGCTACATTCCGTTCTGATTGTGCCAGATCATAATAGCGCGATGCCAGTACGGCTTTTCCACGTATCATTTCGAGACTTCCTTGTCGATCCGGAAATCCGCGATAAAACCCCGTTCTGGGTGGACGAGAAAGCAATGCACCACCAATTGGCTATTCGATGCCTTCTTACGTGCCAGAGTCTGCGAAAGAACATTTGCGGACTGGCCAGTGACGGAACTCAACGTGTGGGGATTAATCGTCAGGCTATCGATGACGGTCTTCCCCTGGAATTGCAATACGCTTGTCGGTACTGGGTCCATCACCTAACGCAAGGCACGGATTTGAATAGTGTACTGCGTGAAGCTTTCCTATTTCTCCAAAAGCATTTTCTTCACTGGCTGGAAGCAATGAGTCTTCTAGGTTTGTTCTCTGCCCGCCCTTTTGCCCTTTCTGCTCAGTATTGACACAGACCTGGCCCGAATTTTATGCTTGTTACCTGCTTCATTGCGAAGTCGTCCCGGAACCATCGGAAGAAGAAGGAGAAGTAACTTCATCTCTTGAAAACGGCGGTGATCGTGGGAATCACCGCCCTCAAGTTGGTTTACGCCAAGGCAGACAGGAACAGGAACAGGAACCCTCCATCTCCGCGACAGGCACGCACCAGCAGACTCTCAAAGGCCACTCGAACTGGGTCCGTTCGGTGACCTTCTCACCCGATGGCCATCTATTAGCATCAGGGTCTGGCGATAAAACCATCCGCCTCTGGGACACGACGGCAGGCGTGCTCCATCAGACGCTCGAGGGCCACTCGAATTCCGTTCGTTCAATGGCCTTCTCGCCCGACGGCCATCTATTAGCATCGGGTTCCGAGGATCAAACCGTGCGGTTCTGGGATACAATGATGGGGGCACTCCGGCAGACCTTTCATGTCAATGGGTTCATTGATTCCCTTGAATTTGCGCAGGGTGGGTCTTGTTTACTCACTAATTTGGGTGCTTTTGATGTCCCGGACCGGAGGGAAAGTCAAAGTCATGCTCCTGGATTGGATCATAGGCAGCAACTGGATATCTCCATTGAGAAGGGGCAGTGGATAAAGTTGAATGGGAAGGATATACTATGGTTACCTCCTGAGTCTCGGGTTACGTGCTCTGCAATTGTTGGGAATGTGTTAGCCTTGGGACATGCATCGGGCAGGGTTTCTTTCTTGGGATTTTGTTTGTAGTGGGTGTCGATGATTTCCAACTTGTTTTAAAACCTACACTATTTAGACGAAGAAAAGATATAAGAAAGCAATCTATGGTGTAGTAACCGTGATAGTATTTTTTTTTTGTTGATGGTTGTAACTAGCTAGTCCAACTTCTAATTGAGTAAAACCCCGAAATATCTCTCCTCTAGTACTTTCTACTACTTCCCAAGAGCAACAAACAAGCGATCCCCAATATCTCCAACACCAGGAACAATCATGCCCTTCTCATTAACCTTCTCATCCACCGCGCCCACCCAAACCTGGACCCCCTCCCAACTCTCCGCCACCCTCCTCACTCCCTCCACACTCGCCAACACACTCAACATAATCACCCGCTGCACGCCCCAGTCGCGAAGTGTCTGGATCGCAGCGTCCGCGGTAGCACCCGTGGCGATGATGGGGTCTAGCAGGATGGCAAGCGTTGAGGCTGCGGTGTTGGCGGTTGGGTTTGTGGATGCGGGGGAGGACGGGGAGAGGGCGGATTTGTGGAAGGGGAGGTTGTTGTAGTATTCTACTGGTTGGAGGCCGACGGGTTCGCGGAAGAGGCCGAGGTGGTAGATTGGGACTGCGGTTGGGAGGAGGGCATTTATAGCTGGGGAGTTGTTAGTTGGGGTACTGGTGGTGGTAGTTGTTTGGATAGAGTGAAGATTGGGGGGGGGGAAGTGGAGGTGTAGATTGAGAGGTCCAGTCTCTCTGAGTCTCATGATAGAATAGAAATAAAAGACGAAGGGATATAGATCATACCATCAATCATTCCCAATCCCGACCGCAGAATAGGCACCAGGGCCAAATCGGCCGGATCAATGGTGGAGGTTTCATACTCAACACCGAGCGGGGTGCGATCCTGCGGTGAGTTAAGAACCTCTGTTAGCCATAGACGAATCCCCGTATACAATATACCAAACCAAGAGAAAATGGATATAATCATACAGTCCCCGTCTTGGTCAATGTCAGTCCCTGAGCAAACGCCTCCACACCCAGGATGTAGGCGATCTCCTCAACCAGGGCCCTTGTCTCGCGCGGGGTGGTATTCTGCGAGCGGAGCTGGGAGAGCTTGGCCTGGAGGCAGGGGTGGGTGGAGATGTGGATGTTGGATGGGAGGGACATTGTCAGTGTCTGAATTGAAGTATGAATGAAGCTTGGAGGTTAGAAGATTGGTGAAGGAGAAGAAGGAAAGGGAAATAGAAAGAGGGGGAAGTATGTGTTTCTTATCTGCTGCTTTGTTGCGGTTCTCTTTCTTATCTTCCCCCGCTTAGGCTATTGTCGGAGCTTGGGAATGCGACGTTGGATTAGCTGCAGGAGATTCTAGTACGTAGTATTGTATTAACTGGAGTAGTTAATAGAGCTAAGCTAGGTAGTACTACTGGAGCTATAGCAGGGGAGGATTCCCTCTAGGGCCTGGGTTTAGTATCAGCTGTCTGTGCTTGTACTTGGACGCAGTTCAGCCACTGCTATGATAGCTGTTTGGAAGCTCTACTTTAAATCAAGTGTTATGACTCAAATAGTCTAACTATGATAATCATGTCCCCTCCATTGCTTGTCTACTCCATCTTATACAGTAATGTCTCGAGTATCCTACAACTATGACGATCGCCTATCGCCGCCGCCGCCTTATCAGCTCCACCGCAACTCCACTTTTCTCTAGTTCATTTTCCTCCTGTCGTCGTCACCTTCATCTTCACCTCACCTCCAAGCTCAAGCATGGTGCCTCCGACAAAGTCAGGCCTCTCCAGGCCCTCGGCAGATTCCGACCCAGATTGTGACCCTCGATTGACCGAGACTATGGCTCCACAACCTGTCGAACGCGTCCCCTCGCAACGCTCCCAGTGGTATACAGCAGAGCAACCCTACTCCCAAGACGAGACCGTCGCGCCCACACATCCCTCAAACCCCCCAGAAGACCCCGAGAAAGACGCAGATCCAGCTTTGACCGAGACTATCGCGCCTCAACCTGTCTCCCCGGTTTCCACTCAACGGCAACAATGGTACTCCCCCGAGCGCGAAGCCGTCGCGCCAGAGCCTGCGCCAGAACCTACACCAGCATCAGCAGGCAAAGCACCCTCCGAACCACTCTCCAAACACGCAACCCACCTCTACACAATCTCTTACCTCATCTTCTTCTCCCTCCTCGGCACCCTCGCCCGCCTCGGCCTCCAAGCCCTCACTTTCTACACAGGTGCGCCCGTCGTCACAGGCGTCCTCTGGGCCAACCTCACGGGTAGTCTAGTCATGGGCTTCCTAATCGAAGACAAGAAACTTTTCCAACAAGAATGGGGCACTACAACCCCGCCCCCCAAAGACCCCCACGAGGCCGCGCAACATGCGAAAACCCACAAGGCTGTGAAAAAGACTATCCCGCTGTACATCGGTCTGTCGACCGGCTTCTGCGGTTGCTGTACCTCGTTCTCTACCTTTATGCGGGATGTCTTTCTCGCGCTGGCAAATGCCCTGCCAGACCCGTCTTTGCCGGCCGGTGCGGGAATCGCATCCCGTAACGGCGGGTACAGTTTCATGGCGCTCGTCGCTGTGCTTCTCCTCACTGTCTCATTGAGTCTATCAGCGTTGATCTTCGGCGCTCATCTCGCGCTCGCGCTGGCACGCGTTACACCTACCATGCCATTCGCATTGACGCGCCGCGTGGTCGATCGCGTAATGGTCTTCCTAGCCTGGGGCTGCTGGCTCGGCGCCGTATTCCTTGCCATCTGGCCTCCAGACCGAAACGGCGCCAATACCTGGCGAGGACGGGCTGTATTTGCACTTGTTTTCGCCCCGCTGGGCTGTCTAGGTCGATTCTACATCTCGATGCTATTGAACAGCCGGCTTCCGTCGTTCCCACTGGGCACGTTTGCGGTGAATATGCTTGGCACACTGGTCGAAGGGTTATGCTATGACTTGCAGCATGTTTCTGGATTGGGTGCTGTGGTGCCTGCGGCCTGGACGGGGTGTCAGGTTTTGCAGGGGGTGATGGATGGGTTTTGTGGGAGTTTGACGACTATTAGTACGTGGGTGGCGGAGTTGAATGGTGTTGCGAGGAGGAGGCATGCGTATGTTTATGGGGTGGTGAGTGTTGGTGGGGGATTGGGGTTGTTGGTGGTTATTATGGGGAGTTTGTTGTGGACGAGGGGGTTTGATGAGCCTGTTTGTGGGTGATTGATTCTCTAGAGGTTGTATGCCCCTTATATCGTAGATTTTTGTGCTATATATATAATCTTGTAGGTGTGGATGTCAGGTATACCGATTTGTATATGATAGATATTGTAATCAAGACCAAGTCATACTCACGTCTTTTCATGTCAGTAGATACAAGAATAGAGATCCAGCTCCTCCAAGTACAATTCACTACAATGTCAAATCCCAAACCATGTACTTCTTCTTCAATCTCATCTACAATCATCTAAACATCCAGCCCACAACCTCACTCTTAGTCAAAAATTTCATCAATTATAATCCCATCTTTCCAACCCACAACCATCCCGTCATAAAAATCAAGATCACAACAACTCCCCATTCCCAATCCCAATCCCCATCCCCATCCCCATCCCATTCGCCGGCAACTCCACCCGATCCCCAGGACCCCCATACCGATCCACCATCTTCTCATAAACCCGTTCACCCATATTCCTACCCCCAAAGTGCAGCCCATTCGCCGCGGACGGGGTATCTGGTAGTGTCGCGGTACGGCTCTTGAATGCTTTGCGGCGGGCGTGATCTTCTTCTTGGGTGCGGAGTTGGATTCCTGAGGATTGTTAGTATAGTATGGTATAGAAAGTAGAAGCTTTTGATCGTGGAGGGGAGCGTTAATTTGTAGTATATATGATAGTAAACGGGTAGTGGAATGGATGAGAGACGTATAAAGGGAAGGGAAGAAGAGATAAAGTACAGGATATAGTACAATATGAAAAATAAACATAGAAAGTAACTGCTGTGCTTACGTCTCCAAATAACCGAATAAACCCCCATCGTCGCCACACAAGCCCCAATAAACGCAAACATAATGCCCAGCTCCTTGCCCAGCGAGGATGCGGGTGTGTAAGCTGGGTATTGTGTCATGATGGATCTAAGATTACTCCGAGACGCGGTCTCAGCGAGTATGTACTTTCTGTTTCTGGCGGACGCACTGGAGTGGTCCTCCAGGCACGTGAGGTTATTAATCGGTTGTACTTGTGCTTGTGCTTTGTGAGTCGTTCCTTTATCTTCTGCCGCGGGTTCGTCGGAGATATATGTAGGTGCGGATGTCAATGCAAATACAGATGTAGGTACAGTATCGACAGATGGAGATAGAGAGCGAGATGATAGAAGGCAAAGTTGGGGAAAGGTGGAGGTGTGGAGAGTCGTCGGGCGTTGGGTTTGGTACTTTGGGGGCTGAGTTCAGCCTCAGCCAAGCAGAGTGCCAAGTCGCGGGAGATGCGCATGGCTTACTTGTTACACAAGGGTACTTGATACGAGAGTGTTTGAGGGGGCCAAGTAGGGTTAATTTGGGGGCTGGAGGAACAAATTTGAAGTCATTAATTTTGCTTTTGCTGGGGGTTGGGAGTCAAGTACTTGCAGTACTCTCGAGGTTGGCAAACAACGAAATCCTACATGCAGGGCACAATATTGAGTCGGGCGCGAGTAGAGACCAATAGGGTGTTCCATAGTTTCGGGAGTCTGTAAGTTGTAGTTCGGATATATGATTCGTTGAATCATCAGCCAGTCTGACTGGCTCTATATTTGCTGCAAGATTGTTGAAAGAAAAAGTGTGCCATCAATTCTTGTATATACACACATTAAATCCGATATCAAAGTCCATGGTCCTCTCATAGGCCCAATAGATCGGTATCAATATATAAACAAAACGTCCCCAGAGAACAAATAATGTAGGGTAGGTATCATGTACAAACATGCAATCTCTATACTCCCCCGCCTAGTCTGACTACCATCGGTACACTCGACGTGGCAGCAGAACAGTAGACGAGGGATATGCAACAGTGCTGAAAAGAATCCCCAGGCCCGGGCTTTCACACAAAAAAAACAGACAGAGCCCGGGCCATGGATGCAAAAATGGTGTAAAAATGATGTCGCTGAATGTCGCCAAAAGCAGCAGGAGAAAAATGTCGAAGGATAAAAGGTAATAAGGACAAGGAGGGACATGAAAAGACCCAAACCAGGATAAGAATGACATGTCGGATTGAGGTTTTGGGTCCAGTAAAGGTGTAGGAGGTTCGGATCAAAAGTTTAGTCAGAGGGCGCGTATTTCACGTATCGTGTCAAGAATGTTGTAAAGGTATCGAAGAGGTGGAAAGATGAAGAGAAATCGTAGAAGAAGAATACAAAGGGCCTCGGAGAGGCACTCACAGTCGCAGTCGCAGTCGCAGGTAACTAGTCTAGTCTCCATGACTAACCCAACATCACCGCGGCCAGTGCTGTACACGTCAAGCCAATCGCCATGCCAATCCACGGCGTCTGGCCGAGTGAGCCTTCACTGCGAGCCTGGAGGATATGCCTCGCGACACGCTTGTCGAGTGTCACCACGTTCACATCCGAGTCTGCAGGACTCCGTGTGTGATGTCTGTTTGGCTCCGGTATCGTCGCAAAGGGGGAGCGCTGGGCCAGCGTATCGGCGTTGTGAGCGAGGTTGACGTTGGCACGCGGCAGAGGATCGGCCAGGACCGCGGCGGGTGCGAGAGCCGCCAGGAAGAGAGTTGAGGGTTTCATGGTTTGTGATGGTGGTATGTGTCTGTTCGATCGGGGGGGGGGGGGGGGAGGATGTCTTGTTTTTCTCTTGTCCTCGCGCGCGATGGGTGGGGGGAAGATTTGGGAGTTGGTGGTTTTCGCGAAACAAGCAACGCCAAGGAGGAGCGGGTCGTCGTCAGAGGAGGAGGTTGGTAGTTGGCGAGGCAACAGCAGAGAAGAGACCCAGACAGGAGGTTCAAGCTGGAACTTGGAGAGGGGGGATCTTTCTTAAGAGTTATACAGGTTGAAAAAGTGATTGACGAGGGATTTTGGGGACAGTGGGTTCTGGTGGATTTGGGGTGAATTTAAGGGGGGGCCGTTTTTTGAGGTCGAGGCGAGAGGATCAGGAAGAAAATAATTAAAATAGGGGGGGAACAACGCCACGGGAGCCGCACGGGCGTGAACTTTGTTTCTTTTTGCTCGTTTTAACTTGTGGTTTCTCCTTTTTGTTCAGGGATGATATTGTTCAGTTAGGAAATACAGAGTCAATGTATATGAGTGATATCCTGAATCACTAAATTACCCAAGTATCAAACAAATCACGAAGAAGCAAAGCAGAATCGAGAAAAAAAAAAGCAAGAAGAAGCTGGTGATGAAGCAACTCAGGGCGGAACCTTGATTGGACGAACCACGGATCACAGTCTCCCAGGGACTGGGCCCCGGTGGAGACGCCACCACGAATTCTGATTGGAAAAAATCAAAGTTGAAACCACCCCTGATCCAATCAATGCACCAGGGTTTATCCCGCTGTTTACTATCTTTGGGAATTACGCAGGGACCATCTCGACGATGACTTTCCTGATTTTCCTGATTTTCCTGATTTTCCTGCCTTGGAAATTAGCAACTGCCAAGTGGAACGAACTCTCAAATGACAGCCAACGACGTAGTGGCAGCTTCATGCTTGGTTCTTTCTTAGAGGAATTCAGGGAACACTAGTTACACTATGGACTAGCTGGACTAGTCTATACTCTATCCTGGTCTCATCCGGTAGTCTCCTCATACACTGATAGGCCTTGGTCTAGACTTACTTGACATACTCTGAGATCCTGGTTTGGTTTCACGCTTAATATCAGGTCTTGGCAAGCAGATGAACAATCTCGTCATCCAAGACTACTCCGTACGGAGACATACTATCAATATACGAGGCACAGAGTACATACTGTAATTATAGCCAGACTTCTGTAGCACGCGACATCGATCATCCTACAGTGTAGTAGCTTGATGATTCCACCACCCACTCTCCGTACGATGGTGTGATTCCCAGGGCCATCTCCTCATCCCCCTGCACATTTCGATAAGCCCATTACCGTACTCTGTACAGCCTCCCAGCCACACTCAATAGCCTACCGTTCATTTTTATACAAATCACTCCTCACTGGCAATATCGGTCCACCATACATACACCTAGACCTAATAAGTACGATCCAGTCAGCGGCACGGCACGGCGCGCTGCAAGGGCCGCATGGTTCCTGCACTATGTACGCAAGAAGTACCTATGCATTTCTGTGTACGGAGTATTATCGAAGAGAATCCTCATGTAAAAATTACAATCCAGGAATCGATTTTGATATCACTGCCTCCTGAGGAGTGCGGAGGAGTCTCCTCCGTCCTCGGGAACGGCGGGAGGAGATGATTCCGGGTAATCGATAGTGATTCAGTGAGGACCAAATCCAGAGTAGAGTATAGGTTGCTTTAAGCTTGCGAGTATACCAAAGTCTACCGATGGAACAGGCATATACCTAATTCTACTTCTTACAACAGGACACGGGTAGATACATATTCACTGACGCCCTCGAGCATGATCTCCAGCAACATGGTATTCCGGGTAAGCGCTTGAAGTTAGAATACCGGTACCATCTAAATGGCTTATTAAAAGTTATTTTTAATATTTTATATGAGACCCGACCTGATATACAGTGGCCGTTCATTAGTATTTGGAACACAGTACATCCGCTCCTTACCGCCTTCTTACACCGCTTGCCTATATTATCTATTTACGACCTCGCGTACGCGTCAAGATTGCTCTATATCACTGTCGCGCCCGCCAATATGCCACGCGGTAAAGAGCTGGACGTCTACACACGTGAGCGTATATGCGAGCTTAAATTTACACTTAAATGGGGTGCACGACGTATCCAGAAGTACCGGTTTCCTGAGATCCCTCTGTCGACTATCTCATACACCTTAACTATGGAAAGAAGCGTATCAATAGCGCGTCTTTACCTCGCTCTGGTCAGCCACGAAAGCTTACGGAAGAGGACCGAGATCGTGTGTACGATGCTATCCAAAACAATCCTTCTATTACACGCGAAGATCTTCTAAATGAGGTTGATTATAAGGTCAAAATGTCGTCAATCTGGCGGTTAACTTATGAAATGGGACTTCGGAAGTGGCGTAAGATAGATCGGCTATATCTTACTCCTATCTACGCTGCGAAACGCCTTTTATGGGCTCTTACCTATCGCCACTTTACACCCGAGGATTGGAAAAGGGTTTTCTGGTCGGACGAGACGATAATTAAGCGTGGGCAGGGCGCACGGAAAGAGTGGACCTTTATTCCTCCGTGGCAGTAACTTTAGGAGCGTGAGTAGGGTGTCTAGATGACTCTTTCGAAAGGGAAATAGCTTAAGTAGATATTTTAGGCCTGTTTCGCCGGTACTCCACGTAAAACTAGTCTTATTCCTCTATTCGGAGACCCGAATGCCGATAAAAAGGGTATCATAAAAGAGGTTATCTACGATCTTTATCAAAGGATACTACCTACCCTACTTAATAACGAGGACGCTATATTTCAACATGATAACGCGCCTATATATACTGCAAGAATTATTTAGGCTCTACTTCGCGAACTCGATATTACTGTGATGGAATAGCCGCCTTATTCGCCAGATCTAAACCCTATTGAGAACCTTTAGGCGTTATTAAAAGCAGATATCCTAAAGATTCGACCAGATCTACAGGAAATGCCAAACAATGAGGAGACGTGGGCAGAATTAGTAGATACTGCGCAATATGCGTGGGAAAATCTAACTACGCGTCATTTTGTTAATCTAGCAGAGACAATGCCTCACCGGGTAGAGGAGGTTATTAGATATGAAGGCTGGCACACTAGTTATTAGGAAGGGGAGAAGAGGAATTCAGGAGTTCTACCGGCAGAAAAATAAGTGGGGCATGTACCATGTTCCAAATACTAATGAACGCTGACTGTAGATCCTCGATATCTGATGTAGACTAAACTCGAATGTACAAGAAAGATGGGATGAATGCCAAGTGGGGCTAAAAACCGAGATGACCAATCAGGGCTCCGCAAGAACGCTTATCCCGGGAGTTATAACGAATCCATGGATGATCGTTAACGGGCCGTTTACTCTACCGAGTACTCAGTACTGTAGTACACATGTGTGAAGAAATCAGAAGATGCAATACTTGCTTCCAGTTGACTTGATAGTATTTTTAGATGACGAATTATATCTTTCTCATCCATGACTTGCCATCTTTGTGATTGATCATAGCTTAAAAATCATCCCAATCCATCTACCGACGCCCAAAATGAACAACATCGCATGCCCACCAACCTTCATCCCAGCCTCAAATGGAAACCTTAGATCTAGTCCCATCTTTTTTATCTCTTCCATCACAGCATCTCATCCCAATTCGGCATCACGGTAAACTTCCCACAAAGCTCACCCATCGACCAAACCCGATTCTCACTATCATCTCTCGGCGGCGCCCCATCTTCTTCCTCGGGGGGACTCGACACAATCAGCGCCTCCTGCACAAAGTCCACCGTGGTGGCGCGATCAAGATCAAAGCTAATACCACCCCAATCAAGTGTGACCCGGCCGGACTTGTGCACGTTCAGTTTACCCACGCGACCTGCGGGGAGGGCCCAGTCCGTGGCGGCCGTGATGACCTTTGGTGTTTCGGTGGCGTTGTCGTCGATGACTGTGACTTCGGCGTCTTCGGGTTTGACTTGAGGTTCAATTTGGCGGGTAGGTTGGGGTTCGGTGGGGGGTTGCGAGGTTGAGGCGTCGGGGATGGTGAGGTTCGGTGTCATTGGGGGGAATTGCATGAGGAAGAGTTGGCCTAGGAGGGCTTGGTTTGTGAATTTGTCTTCTTCGTTTTCCTCTTCGTTTTCATCTTGAGTTTCTGTGGTGGGTTCTGGTGCGGACTCGCCGTCGGCGGTGGATGGGTCTGCTTCCGCGGGCGTTGTCTCGGTGGTCTTCTCAATTGTTTCGTAGTATAGAAGATTGCGGACATGGTTCAGATCTTCCAGGTGACGATCGTATTCATCAATCTCTTCTCTGGTGCGGAGGAGTTCCCGGGGATCGCGAGTAACTGCCACGGGTTGCAATGCCTCAACCGATTGGGGTTCAGGTTCAGGCTGTACCGGTTCGGGTGTAGCAACATCTCGAGGGCTGGAGACCTTCCGTCGGACGCGGACTTTTTGCGTAGGGAGGAAGCCATCGTCATCGTGAGGCACATCGGCCATAGGAGTATCCTCTTCATCGACAGGTTCGGCCTTCACATGAGGCTCTTCAACCGGCGCCTGGGTAGCGGCAGCCTTGGCCTTTTCCTCTGCAACCTTGGCCTCTTCAGCCTTCTGACGAATCTCCTCCGTTCGGGCAGTGCTCGACTCCATATTCACACTGATAACCCGCTCCTCATGCTGCAGACGAGTAACACGAACAGGCCGCAAGCCATCACGCGAGCGAATAGGCATCTTGCCCTTGATCTGCCGTGTATCATCTTCCTCGTCCTCCTCACTCTCAAGACCAATCCGGTCAATGCTGACCCGCAGACCCTCATAATCATCCTCGTCCGAGTCATAATCCACCCCATGACTCCCACCACTAATTCCAGACCGGAACCGACTCCGAGCACCACCACCACCACCACCATAACCACCACCGCCGCCACCTCCAGCACCACCACGACCCCGTCGCGCACCGCCAAAGGCAGACCCAAACGGCCCATTTGCACCCATCCCCATCGGTCCACCCCGACCACGGAACGCACCCCGACCACCACGATTCCCACGACCACGCTGGATAGCCGCCGCCTCGCGCAGACGCTCGTTAAGCCGTTCCTGCTCACGCTTCTCAATAGCGTCACGCTCTTCTTTACTGCGACGCCCAACAGCCTTGGGCTTGTATTTCATCACAGGTTTTGCCTGTTCGCCGCCGAGGGCAGACGGGGGCCGATTTGCTGGAGGAATGCTTCCGGAAGGTTTGCGATGCTTGAGTGATTGTAGGCGCTGCACAGGACGACCAGCTGGACCGGGCGTTGCGCTGGTTGCTGTTGTGCCAGCCTCGGGGGCATTTGTAGAGGCTGAGGTCGCACCTGCTGTGTTTGTGGGAGTAGGAGCGGATTCGCCGCTTGGTCGGGGCGCTGCGCGACGAGCGCTAGCTTTGGGAGGCATCGTTTGCTTCGTTGCGCGGGCGAGACGCCGTGGGCGTCCCGCTATTCAATTGGTGAGGTAAAGGTGCGAGAAGCTCCTGGGAGCATTGACTGGTAGTGACCCGTGTATTATAGATCTATTATATCCAGTACCAGGGTTGTTCGACGAAAGATCGGTGACGATTTCGGATTAGCGATTTGAATATCCCAAGAAAAAAAGTTGCGGTCATCTTCGGAGTCAAAAATGCTGCGGGGCCTTTTGCCAGTCTAGACCGCCCTTGAGACACCGGTCACGTGACATGTCTCATTCCGAGACTTGGGTCACGCAGGAGGGAGAGTCCAGTTCTTATGAGAAAAGAGATTATTGGAAAACGGATTATTGACAGAAACTTGCATTCATCCCAAACTACTCGGAAAAAAACCTTGAACAAAAAGCCATAACATCTTATACAGCCTGTGCCAGCCCCTGCCGCTTGCGCTCCCACCGGATGTAGTTATATATCCGCACTATGCTGGCCACACATGCTTTAGACGATGCCAAAACACAGAAAGAACCAAAAACCCAGTAGAAGCAAAAATCAACAGGAGGAGTAGTAGGATTGAGTTTGAAGGAGTGAATGGGAAGTGACAAGAACAGAAAAGTTAGGTAAATAGTAACCCGCAAACACAGACGCCGAAAAGAGATAGGGACACAAAACAACAGATCAACCCGCTGGACTTTGTATGATCGAAATCGGGGAGTGTGGCGTGAGCCTAGAAAAAGGGAGTGTAGGAAGGTAGGGAGCCGTGATAAGGAGTGCCGAGTCTCCCACCCAACTGTAGGTATGGATGATGATATCAAAAGAAGGAGGATGTGGTAGGATGATACGAGGGAGTGGTCAGGTTGGAGGGTTGGTGAGACTCGTAGGTACTCAATGACCCCGTCGAGAGAGGATGTTCGAGGAAGAGGTTGACATTGGTAAGTGTTTGAGGTTCAAGAAAGCTTGTCCCAAAAAGATAGGACAAGAGATTCGAAACGAAATGAGAAGAGTGCGACTAGCGCTTCCTCTTTTTGTTCTTGTCCGCGAGGTCTGCGTCAGCCAGAGGTGTACCTGGCATGGGCGGCAACTCATGTTCCTCTTCCTCTACTCCATCGGCGTTCTTCTTAACAGGGACACCCATGTGACGACCATAGCGACCCTTGCGGCCATTACCCTCGTCCTCACTGACACATCCCTCAATGCCAATACCAGCATCCTTGCAACGACCACAAGGGCGCTGGCGATCGCAGCCCTTCTTACTTTTGCGGCAGCGCTGGCAGCGAGGCTTTGTGGAGAGGTCCTCCTCATCAGCACCGAGCTGGTGCTGGAAATTGACAGAGCCACCAGACACCTTGCGAGAGGAGCTTGGGCTGAGAGGCGGTACCGGCGCTGGGGTCTTGTCGGATGGCTTGCGCACGGTAGCAAGGCCGCTCTTGCTCTTGTTTTGCTTGACCAATGGCTTGGGCGCGCGAACCTTGGCGGATGTTGGGCGGCTCTTGGGCTTCTTTGCCTTGGGGGCAAACTCTTTATACAAGATGTCCTCCTCACCCTCGCTCTTGATGCCATCGTCAATGCCATCAGAGCTGTGATCACTGCTGTCCGCGCTGGGAAGGATATCATCCAAGCGCTTGTGGTGGCGCTTGATGGCACCGGGTGGCAGCATCGGGCTCGAGTCAAGTCTGCGACGAGCAGGAAGATCATCCTCGTCTTCGCTGAAGTCTTCACCGTCGCTCGTAGCGCCAGTGGAAGAAGCAGCATCCGCATGGCCGCTAAACGCATCGTCGAGTGTTGAAGCCGATGTGCGTCCATGAGAGAAGTTCGATGCATCGCCTAGACGGATCAATTGCATCGCGACATCCTCGTCGGAGATGCAGCTTGCGATAGTGGGGTCTGGTGTCGGCAGGATACCATGGCCGCTCACACGCGCACCGGAATTGCTATACGGCACTCGATGCGCATGGTCAGGAACCGTGGGTGTCGCATACACAGTGTTGCGCCCCGACTGCGCGCCATATTCACTGTGTCCATAGCTTTGTGGCGACGGCAGCGCTTGCTGGTAGTTATATGGGCGGTGGGTGGGACGGGCGAAAGGAGAGCCAGCACCTTCTTGTCCCACCGAGCGACGTTGAGGAGAGATGGAGGAGGTCGAGGTAGTGAGGGGAACTTGAGGAGGAGCGAAGAGGGGGAGTTCCTAGAGAAAAGAGTGGATGTTAGACACAAGCGACCATTGAAAAAATGACAGAAATGAGAAAAGTAGAAAGGAACAGCAAAAAAAAATGGCGAAAGCGCAATGAGGAAATTTCTGACTCACCGAGCTGTCAAACTTGGGTCGTTTCCGACGACCATCTTGTAGTATATTTTCCATACTTATATCAGAGCTGGCGAACGTGTCGCCGCGAGCTTTGCGACTGTATGTGGACTCGCTGTCGCTTAGTCCACCTTCCTCGTCGGGGTACCCGGCATGGCTGGATCCCCGGCTCTTCAGCCCACTGCGAGAACCCTGCTTGTTCTGGGAAGCGCTGCGGAAGCTCCGGTTAGAAGGAGAGGTGCTGCGCTTCCTTGCAAGACGTGAGGATGGTCGCGATGGCTGATCCATGACGGGGACCATGCCGTCAGTCATCTGAAACGGCTCACCCAAGCTTGGGCGCTTGCGCTCCGTGGGATAGCCACCGTAACAGGAATCTCCAAATGATTGAATAGGAATGACTCTGACATATACAGTCCCATTGTTCTTCAAGTTTTCGTACCTTGCGATGAGGGTGGTCCCATGTTCATCCTCGAAGCTTACTCCACTGGCAGTGCCATCGTAGATGCCATAGAAATTTTTAACCGTAGTGACGATGGAATCCGTGGTGTCATGAGGGTAAATTTGCACGCGCATTGGAATCCGGGCCCGCACCTTGGAGTTCTCATCCAGGAGAAGCTCAAAGGCGACGTTTTTGGGGACCGGGTTCTTCAGCGACTGCCCTCGGGAAGAGACCTCCGTCAGGACCGCCGGTTCGGCCAGGCCAGAAAGCCCGTCTAGCTGGGCGGCTTGCATGATGGGCAGGTCCAGAAGAAGAGGAAGAAAAACGAGAGGCCTCTGCTTGCTGTACCGATGACTGCATCAACCCACTGCTCGTGTATGGTAGAAGGGAATCGGGAGGACGGGACCCATGACCGGGGGGAAGCGACAGGAAGGGTCTGAGGTATAGAGGCAGTGGGAGAGGGGGAAGTTTTTCCATCTCACATACCACAATTCTAATTATCGGCAAGGTTGATAAGTGGATGGACCACTTTCGGGTTGATGATGTTGAGAAAAGGTGGACGCAGGGCTTTTTCGATGGGGATGGAGGGGAATCTGCCTGTCGCAACACCAGAACCGAGAAAGAACCGGGTGGAAGACAGCGGCGGTTCACCTGGAAGGGAAGATCAGAAGTATTAGCACATTGGCTATTGTAGCAGTTCGAATTCGCATTCCAGATGAGTTTAGATGTGATGGAGGATGGATGGATGGTCGTTTGCTAGCCGAGTCCGGCCGATCTGGGGGATTGGGCTTGGGGAGAGAGATCGAGCGACGAGGACTCGGAAGAGGATGGGGGAGTGTTGTAAACATACCTGGAATGAATGACCCTGATTCCAACCGAGTCGCCGGGATGTAGGATATCCAAGACGGGGTGGAGGAAGGGTCGATGGGTGGTGTGGAAGAGTGTGGACGAGGGGATTGTCGTGCTTGACTCTACGAAGCGCTGGGGCTCTGTCAGCGGTGACCCAGTAGCCGAAACGAAGCCAGACCAGGACTCAGGAACGAAGTCGGGAGAGGAATGGGTAAGAGGAGGACGATGATACCCAAGTGATGGACGAGGATTGGCGGGCGAGGTAGGGTTTGGACGGTGAGGGGGAGAAGAAGGTTGAGGATTGAGAGGTAGAGCAGGTGGGTGTGTACGATGGTTTCACCTAAAGCGAGAAAACGGGCTTGGGCCGGTGACATGGCGATTTGCGCTTCCGGCGCCCGGTCCAGCCATCACATTCCATCGGGCCTACATCCCAAGGTCTGATAGTAGCTATACCTTGGTAGAAAGAAGATTGAACTATTCAGCTATATCATTCTCTTTGCATCGACACTCCAACCATCCTTTTGCGAGGCCGATAGCTCCCTACTCAGGCCGGTTCGTTTCGCAGATGCGCATCGTTGTCGCAATCCGGATCACCATTGCGCCGAGCGCTCTTTCTGACCAACTCAGGATTGATTCAAGGCAAATTATATAGAAATGCTTTTCAGTCCAAGCGATCGAGGTTCTATCGCTCTCTTGGGGTGGTGGATCTTGTTCTAGTGCTACTTTGGGCAGCGCACACAACAGGCACCTTGTTGACCCGGTCGCCCCCGTCGAAGGATAGCGGCATGAGATCAAATACAGATCGCGGATGATTGAACCACCGCATAGTCCAATGCTCAATAATATAGGATGATGGGGGATTATATATTTCTTTATCTATGACCTACCTCTATGGAAGGTTCTGCCCTGCGAGGTGACGATCTAAGTGACACGGCGACTTGGACCGACCTGATGCGATTTCGGCCCTCTCGCCTTGTCGCATCGCAATTATACTACACTAGCGAGCTAAATTATGATATCGCGACACGATCGATACCTTATAATAGAAAGGAATCGCAAAGCGCGGGGATGTGCAGGGTATGGTGGTCCCCGAGAGGAGGAGGCGGGAGGGGAACGATGGGAGAGAGGTTGACAGTTGGCGCGCACTGCCAAGGACCTCCAGATGAGCAAGACACATTTAGGAACATGAGACCCTTCCAACGAATGCTTTTTGGGCTTCAATCCGACATTCATAAACTGGATGGGTACCTCGCGGCATCGCATGACTACCGGACGCTCATGACGGCTTGTTTCGCATGATCTACGCTGGCTGAGTTTACCCCTCCTCGGGGCCAATTCAAGAACGTTGGTATATTATTATTTGCAGAACTCCTACAGTCAAAGGACTCGGGAAAAAGAGTGGTCTGCAGCGCATTCCCTAAACTCTCCAAGGCGGGGCTGCTTGAAGCTAAGGTTTACAGCGTACAGACTAGACTTTGTGGAAGGCATTTGTCCGGAACTCACAGGGTCCTCTGGAAAAAGAAGAAGCGGCCGAAACGGCAAATAAGTTAGCTATAGCGAACCTTTGCGTTGATTGGTTGGGCCAGAAAACTAGTCCCGCCAGATGTAGCAATAGTTGGGCGGATCGAGTGGTTCTCCATTGACGGCGAGGCGGTGGTGGTGGTGCAGGAACTTGCACGCTGAATTCCTCGACTCCATAATAATAATAATAATGAGTTGTTCCAAGTACTTTCGGTGACTGGTCCAGAATTGCCGGAGGGCGGAACGTGCGTTACGAAATGGCTTGTCCAGACCGAACGTTCTTGTCTTGTCTCCATTTTTAAGAATCTCCGGATCCCGGCCGAATTCGTGAGTGAGGGGGTGTAAGTGCTTGATCAGACTGAGGGAAAGAGATATCCTATGGCCTATTACTATTCTTCGTATGATATCTCCATATTTTCTTTGGAGGAACACCACACAATCCCTAAAATGATCGCCATCCAGAGCGAGTTTTGCGCTTCGGAATCGCAGTTGGAAACATTTACCGCTTCATCCCGCGAGCGGTCAAGGGTCACGTGGACCCGTGTACTAGCGCGTCGAGAGCCATATTCATCCCCTCGGGGCGATTGTGACCCCATTATTCTGATAACAAGGGCAAAAATCATCGGAGTAGGATCCTACTACTGGTAGCAGATTCAGGATTAATTAGTTAGTAATTCACTGCCGGTTTTGGGACGGGAGATTGAAAATTGTCAAAATGGGTTTGTCCTGGGAGACGTGACGATTGGACGATGATGTCATAGATAAGCACGATAAGCCGGATAAGCAGTCGATCCTGTGGCCAGAAGCTTACATAATCCACAACCATCGAGGCGGTGTCCAGACCCAGTAATTTTGCCATGATACACCGGCTATATCAGTCACGTGAAATACTGCCATCCCTTCATTGCCCGTGCAGGTCTACTTGTTCTCGAGATGAACGTCTTCTTTCCTTTGTTTTTTTTTTTTTTTTTTCTTTTTTTTTCCGAGATCGATCTTCGCCATTGTTTTTCCGACGCCATTATTTCCTGTTTCATTGTGAAAGTGCCTTTCAGTGGGTGAGTTCATCAGGTTCGCCCTGGCGACGGACCATACTGGCCCTACAGAAGGTGCTACACGATCTAATTGGTTCCCGTGCCAGACAAGCGGGTCGGTAGTGTTTTGTTTTGCCAAGCTCCGCCAATAAGACGAAGCGGGTCTCCCTTCGACTTCTGTCTCAACCTAGCAAAACATAAACAATTCCTTCTCGACATCTCCAGTCGACGTGTTTCTCTGCCATCTACCCTGGGCACCGGCAAAATGGATGCGAAGGTACGTTCGCTTGATTCAATTATATTGCGATCGAATTTTGTTTCACTTGATATTGTTGCTACGAGTCGTTCGCTGCCGCTCAGGGCGTGGCGTGCGGATGTCGCATGCATACACAGGCATGACATACCATACAACCACTTCAAGCAACCCGCTTTTCGCGCGCAATTGCCATCAACATGTTCAAATACTGACTCGAGGACTTAGCCACAGCGTATCCGCGTCCGTGGGGACGAAAATGTGCCGCCTTCTTTCCACGCCAACAAGGCCGTCCACCAACGAAACAAGTCTACTCCAGCGCTCAGTCTGATGGCTCAGAACGCGAAGAATGGCAATGTCAACACTCGCCGCACCTTCGGCGGGGACTTGAGCAATACCAAACTTATCTCTGATGATTCGGCCTTGCCTGGCAAGTCTGCTATGCATGCGACCGACAAGAAACCCGCCCTTGCCCAGCCTGCCCAGCGCCCTCTATCGATGTCAGGTGTGAAGGGCCTCCTGAACAATGTCGCATCCAAGCCGGTCAACCCTGCCGGAAAAGCCAATGCCCCTGCCCCCACGAATAATACCAAGCGAACCAATGTGGTCTTCCGCGACCAGCTGGAGCCCGTTGTCGAAAAGGAACCATCCAAGGAAGTAATCACTACCACCCAGCCCGCTCGCCACACCGAACGGCCCCATGGCAAACAAACTGAACCAAGCCATGTTGAGAAAGACGATGAAGAAGAGGAACAAGAGTATTTTGACATTCCTTCCGAGGACTCCGCCATTGAGCCGCAAACCAGTGAAGTCAGCCGCCTAGAGCGTGAGATGCTCCCAACGAAGGCAGAGGCCGTGAAGCCTGCTCCCGCCGCGGCAAATGTGGGAATGCCCCGCGCTCGCTCTGCGCGTCCCAGTCGCAACTTGTACGATGATAGCTCTGATTATCCAGCCGGGTCAGAGGTTGAGGATTCGGAGGACGAAGAGACCCGTGTCTATCGCTTCCGTGGTGAGAATACCACCGGTAGCACAACCACGATGATCTATCCCCGGGCCACCGCTGCGATGGAGCGTGAGATCCTGCAGGCCCAATCCATTGTCGAAGCCAATCAGACCGAAGAAGAAATCGAGGAGGATTTCTACGACCCTAGCATGGTCGCTGAATACAGCACGGAGATCTTCGAGTACCTGCGGGAGAAAGAGGTATGTCTAGGGTTGGATAAGCTCTTAATCGAAGTTTGATACTGACCAATCATAACAGCTTGCCATGTTGCCCACAGCGGACTACATGGCCAACCAGGCTGAGATCCAGTGGTCTATGCGGTCGGTCCTCATGGACTGGATGGTGCAGGTGCACTTCCGCTTTGCTCTGCTCCCGGAGACCTTGTTTCTCTGTGTCAACCTTATTGATCGGTTCCTCTCGCACAAGATTGTCTCACTCGGTAAACTCCAGTTGGTCGGTGCTACCGCCATCTACATTGCCGCAAAGTATGAGGAGATCGAGGCTCCCTCCGTCGCGGAGATCTATTACATGGTTGATGGAGGCTATACCGTGGACGAGATCTTGAAGGCGGAGCGATTCATGCTGAACATTCTCAACTATGACCTCGGCTGGCCGGGTCCCCTGAGTTTCCTCCGACGCATCAGCAAGGCCGACGATTATGACCTGGAGACCCGTACTGTGGCCAAGTACTTCCTGGAGCTGACCATCATGGATGAACGCTTCGTTGCCACTCCTCCTAGCTTCAGTAGTGCAGGAGCCCACTGTCTCGCTCTCCTGATGCTACGAAAAGGATGCTGGGTATGTCTCCTCTTTACCCTTGACCTTTCGACTTGTTTCTCTGCCATTGATCACCCTGCTGACCTTCTTTCCGCTAGACTATGGCCCACGCATACTACAGTGGCTACCTGTATACCCAGCTCATGCCCGTCATGTCGACGATGCTGGAATGCTGCGAGGATCCACAGCGTCATCACCTGGCGATCTACGAGAAGTACTCTGATCGCCGCTTCAAGAGTGCCTCTACTTTTGTAGAGAAGGAGATGAAGGGTGGTTTCCAGTTGCCGCGTCCCACTCCTTTCCACGACACTGACCGTCTGGACGGAATGGCCAATTACTAAGGTAATTTCAAGCCTCTCAGCCTGGATGTCCTTGCACAGCGCGTGCAGTGCAAAAGATGACACTCCCTACACCCTTTCCTTTTGCTTTCCTGTTCTTTTTTTCATGTGCATTGTTTCTGCTTTTCGGGACTCAATCCCAATGATGACCATCGGAGTCAATCGGAAACTGGACGGGGACTGGCGTTTATGACCTTTTATCTCTTCTTCATCAGCCAACATTCTTCCTTTCATCTCCAAATCGCCCCACCTCCCACAACTCCCTGCCTCACGACCTCGACATGAAACGACTTGACACCGGCGGGGAGTTTCTGTGGGTCGGACGGCGTTCCGCATGGTCTGGCTTTTTTGGGGCGTTTCTCGATATCCTTGTTCTTTTGCCAATTCGCCTCGTTGTCATGATAAATACCATTTTCTTCTCTTTGTTCTTCTCTTGTTGATGAGTTCTTCAGCATTCGCTTTATGTCTGATTTGTGTTTTCCTTCATCTTTTCCCCCCTCCTGACTGGCGTGGCTTTCACCTGGTCATCGCCTTGATGACGATCCTTCTTGTCTGAGTCCCCCTTTTGCGTTTCTCTGTTCTTGTTTTAGCAGAGTACTTTTTATTGTGGCTTCTCTTATTTTATCATAATCTATTCTACGAGGAGAAGGCTGTTTTCGTTTGTCGTAGGTCGTGTAGTCCCTAGACACGTACTCTGTCTGTTTTCTTGGACTGATCCGTCGTTATTAGGTATTGCTGCACAAATGTTGTATACGGACATAGCCTGAGCATCAATCATGATTGATCTGGTCTAACCATCCCTTGTCCTTTGTAGGCATGTAGCTACTGTTTTAAGTTGATAACAATGAGATTACTCCAAACTCTGAACCGTTGGCGATGTCCACGCCACAGTCATGTTATATCCATTTGTATAATCTATTTTAATGCATATCTACCATCACTGATCAAGCCCATTCAACTCAATCAGTTTCTTCACAGCCTCGATAACGCGATCACCAGCCCCACCGCTCGATCCCAACGCCGGATTATCAATGCGAGCCTGCAGCGCCTCATCCAGCATCGTCCGTAATCGAGATACTAGTACACCGATCCGAGCCCAGCCACGTAGTCGGAGCCAGCCGTCCACGATTAGACCACGGCCCATGGTATCGAGGGTGATTGAGCCGCAGAAGAGGAGGAGGGAGTAGGCGTTGAATGCTGGAAGGTGTGCGTTAGTGGTGTGTACTGTACATCGATGATGGGAAAGGGAAAGTGATGGTTAATAGAAAGGGAAGGAGGGAACTTACGGGTAAGATCGCGAACGAATACCTTGCTCGTTGCCATCTTTGTGAAATAGGCCAGATAAGCTGCTGCGTTGGGGTATCCTTGTGCCGAGAATAGGATTGAGCTGGGATGAATGAAGACTCGTCCGTTCTCTTGGTTGAAGTACTTTATTGTGCGTGCATCGGGGTCAACTTCCACTGTACCGGTTACCGAGCTGGCGAACTTTTTATCTGGGAATGAGATCTGCGCAACTTGTGGCTGGAATGCGCCTGCAATTAGTGCGCGAAGGAGATTCTTGTTTCCTCCGTTGCGGTTTAGTGCTGTCGCGGATTCGTTATAATCCACGGGCAGAACGCCTGCGTCCTTGAGCGATGACACGAATTGCGCCCTGTTGGATGAGATATCGCGTAATGTCTGGTGAGACAGGAAGTTGGCGCCACACCAGGACTGCGTCTGCCAATAGCCCTGTGCTCGGGATCGTTCAGACCATGACTGATAGGCGGCAAGATCGGTGAGCAAATCGCCATCGCCGGGACGGGAGAAAGCAGCCTTTGCAGCGTCTGCTTCCTCGCGTTTCTCTCGCGGTGAGACGAATGGGCTTTTCACGGTGAGAATGGCCGCGATGGTGAGACAGGACTCCATGCAGCCGAAGATGGAGCCGTATATCATTAGCTTCGCGCAGCGCAGGTCAGCTGGGATCATGGAGAGGTAGCGACCCAGCGCTGTGAGGCGGTCGTGGTCTAGGGCGCCGACACGGTGAAGGAAAGTGAGGGCGCCTTCGACGGCGATGCTTTCCGGTGGTGTGATGGTGTTTGCTAGGAAGTTTGCGACGTCGTCGATTCCCTTCATGGATTTGACGGATAGACAGAGCTGCTCGAGTGGTACGCGGCGGATCTCGGGGTCTGGTCGTTGCGCCATGTTGGACTCAGCTTTGCGGGTGTATAGCTTGTAGCATATACCGGCGCGAACACGACCTGCACGACCGCGGCGCTGTTTGCAGGCTGCTTGGGATGCCCATACTTCTTGCAGACGGACCATGTTGTCCTTCGGGTCGTAGCTGGTTTCTTTGACGCGGCCGGTATCGATGACGGCGACGACGTCTTCGATGGTGATGGACGTTTCGGCAACGTTGGTAGCGGCAATGACCTTGCGCTTACCTCTGGGTGGGCTCTGGAAAACTCGGCGCTGCTCGGCTGGGAGGAGAGATGCGTGAAGGGGAAGAGGATGGGTGTTGGGAATCCTCTTCACTGCCGTAAGACACCTGTCGATCTCCAGTGTACCGGGCAAGAAAATCAGGATGCCTCCTGGTTCATCGCCTAGTTGATCATCGATGTATTGAACGGTTGCCGCGATCAAGTCATAGTTGATGCCCATGCCGACACTTCGCAGTGCTTTGCCCAATGAAGCTTCCCCGTGAGGAGCATCATCTTCATCGCCAAAGTTTTCACTCAACTCCGGAGCAAAGCCAGTGTCTCGAATCACATCGTCCAGATAGTAGTCCTGGACGGGGAACGTACGTCCGGGGATATTGACCAGACCAACGGACTTTGAGCCACCGAAGTAGTTCATGAAGATGTTTGCGTCGAGGGTAGCGGACATTAGAATGACCTTCAGGTCCTTGCGATGGCGCAGCACATCACGAAGCAGAGCGAGGAGGAAGTCGGTATCGAGACTTCGCTCATGAACTTCGTCAACCACCACATGCGAAACGTCAGCTAGAGAGCTGGCGACATTGCCATCCGCATCGCCACCGGACTGAATCCGACGGAGCAAGACACCAGTAGTAACGAAAGTAATCTTGGTCACACCCTGCTTGACCTTCGACTCGCCACGGATCACGTATCCAACCTCATCACCAACAGTCGCGCACCGCTCATCACTGACTCGATCTGCAAGTCCAAGGGCTGAAATCCTGCGTGGTTGAGTACAAATGATATTCGCAGCGCCTCCAAGTCCTCGCCTGATCATTTCGTCCAGTACAAACTGCACCGACTGAGTACTCTTACCGCTACCAGTCTCTCCGGAGATGATAGTCACCTGGTAATTGTCAACCGCGTAGATAATATCCTCTTGAGTATTCCATGCGGGCAGAGCCTTTCGCTTTCGGCACATCTCAACTTGCGCCGGGGTGGTTTGCTTCGCCTCCCAGGCTTCACGGATAGCCAGGCTTTGTTGGGAGTTGGGCTTCCAATCGATGCCCTTGCGCTGCCTGCGACTGAATCGTACTGGAATTTCCCGAGTCTCTGCAGCGGCGGAAGAAGTGACCGAAGAGATATCGCGGAGTTTACCGGGGTTGGCCATGATACTAGGCAGGTTGACCTCTAACCAATCCAGGATGTTGAAGATCATGGATTCCCCAGAGAAGTTCTCCTCCGCGTACTGCACTGCCTGGCGAATAGCACTCAATCGAATATATGCCGGGATTCCCTTGGCCTGGATTGAAATGACCGGAGGCGCAGTGGGATAATGAGTAGATGGCTCTTGGAAGCGGAAAATCGTGTTCTCGGGAATCTCGGGCGCCTCGCTCTTGATCTCGCAGACTCGGGGGGAAACACGCACGTAACGTTCGCCGAAGATCGCCTCAAGAGTATCCTGTTCTTCAGCCCAAGCTCCAGCATCCCCATCGGGGATCGAGGAGGTTGCAAATGCGGAGCCATGTGTGAGCGTTCCCTGCAGTGACTCAGCGGCTGCCAGTTCATCGCCGCTCTTGCTATCCAAAACCTGCGAGCACAGGTCCGCTGGGTAACCAATGGCAGCTAGGCGCTTGATCTTGGCCTCTCGAGCTAGATCTCCAGCGGCGAGACTAACGCCGGCCGAATATCCCTCGGGCAAACTCCATTGAGGCAAATCATCCTCTGGCACGTAGATCAACAGCCACTCCAGTACCTCTTCACGGTCTTTGCATTCGACGACGGCCTCTTCAACATGGCTGCGTCGGAAGCCCAAACGAGAGAACTCCTCGACGATGCTGTTCTTCTCCTGCTCGGGAATCTTCACCCCGTAGCCATTCCAGACGGTATGCTGCCGCAGAAGGCCCTCGATTTCGCGGCGAATGCGAGCTCCCATGTCCACCTTGGGAGCTTGGGACCAAATTCGTTTGTTCTTAGCATCGCCACTGCCCAAGCCAAGTTCAGGCCCTGATGCCTTCTCCTTCGCCTGCATCTTTGCGCGCTCTGCTCTCTTCTTTTCCAGATCCGCCGCAGCACTCTCACGTTCCTGCTTGGCAAGGAACGGATCCGCCTCGTAGAGCCAACCCTTGCCCTCTTTTGTCTCTGCAGTCTTTATTTGCGCAAATTCCTCTCGCCACAGGTTCTTATATTTTGGCGGCATCATCATATGGAGGTTGCGCATGTTGCACACACGGAAAAGCCCGAAGGCTGCGGCGAAATGGCGGGCTTCGAGGGCCGTCGCTTGAGCAGCCAGCTCTTTATGCGTCGGAGGTAATTTCATAGGAGGTAGAACGATCAATTCCTTCGTCTTGGGGTCTATTTTCTTCAGCGTCACGGCCGAGACATAGCCATCGCGAGTTTGAATCTGTAGTTGCAATTTCCGCATTATCAGCGCTTGCTTTCATCCAATGATGGCAAACCAAAACAAAGGCATTATGATCAATTAAATTACCATGCTGTACTCCGGCTTCTCCCATTTCTGCTTCTGGCAATGCTCCGACAGCATATTGACGGGCAGCTTGCCGGTCCATGATGCGCCGCCAATCACCTCCTTCACTGTCGGCTTCTTGGGCTCCTCTGCGACAGGCTTCTTCTCCGCCGCTTTCTCCGCAGCAGCCTTGGCCTGTTTGGTGCCGGGCTTGGGGCCACCGGGACCAGCAGTCTTCTTCTTGGGGCCCATTGTCGCTGGCGCTGAAGCAGGGCGTTACGACCACAGCTTTTAGGCCTTTCCGGTCATTTGTCCCGCACTAAACCTATTTAGGCGGATTGCGGGGAGACGTTCAGGAAGTCGGTGGACTTTCTGCTGCTTACAACAGTTTCAAAGAAGGAGCCTTCTGTGAGCTTTTGGAAAGAATTATCAAAGAGATTCTTCTCTTCTTCTCTCTGTCAATGTGATCTTCCATCGTTGGTACTCGCCCATCATGTCTGAGATGGAGCAAGAACTAGATCAGATTCAAGCTCCGGCGTCGTCTCCCAAGGAGCAGACTACCACGGCAGAGAAGAGAAATGCCTGTGAGCCTGACTTTTAGCTGCAAATGATATGCGATGATACTGACTTTAATTTTGAATAGTCACCGAGCTCCTCTCATCCCGAAACAAGCAGCCGAAACACGCGCCCAGCAACTCCTCGAAAGGCAACGTGCCCTACGGCCGCAGGGCTTCATCTGGAGGCCGAGACGGACTGGGCGCATACATCGCAAAACCGGAGTCATATCCATCCAGCGTCGTAGTCTACCATAACGATGACTTTGTGGCGATCCATGACATGTTTCCCAAATCGTCGCTACACCTGCTCCTCCTCCCACGCGACCAAACCAAGACCCATCTCCACCCATTCGAGGCCTTTGAAGATGCCGAGTTCCTGGCGAAGGTGAAAGCAGAGGTCCAGAAGCTGCACAAGTTAGCTGCGGGCGAGCTGCGACGGAAATATGGCAAAGACTCCGCGCAGGAGCAAGTGAGAAGGGCAGCGCTCAATGCCGACCCGCCGCCAGATGAGCTACCACCTGGGCGTGATTGGGACCGGGAGATTATGTGTGGTGTCCATGCAGTCCCGTCAATGAGCCATCTACATATTCATGTCATTGCGGTCGACCGGTGTAGCGAGCGGCTGAAACATCGAAAGCATTACAACAGCTTTGCTACGCCGTTTTTTGTGCCTATCGACGATTTTCCCTTGGCAGCGGATGATAGGCGGCGACACCCAACACAGGAAGGCTATCTTAAGCAGGACTTTGTCTGCTGGCGCTGTGGTGCTAAATTTGGAAACCGGTTCGTCGAGTTAAAGAAACATCTAGAGGAGGAGTTCAAAGAATGGAAGACGCTGTAACCGACGGGGTCCCCGTGCGCAGACTATCACGTCCGCTGCAACAAGAAACCAGCCTGTTTTCAAATTGTAAATCGAGCCTCCGTAGTCCTCCAGGAATGCCTTTCGGAGGCAGCTATACTGGGCCAATTGTGTTCTTTATAAATGTACATGCTCCGGCGTCAAAGCGGCAGACAGTCAGATGATGCGCAACGCATTTCTCAGCGTGCGCGTCCCTTCTGTCGTCGCTGACTAGCCTCGACAGAATCCAGACACAAGCCTTGCGCTTCTCTCGTCTCCCAACTCCCCCCTCACCTTCAAGCTGAAGAATCCTGGTTGTATGCCATTTGCTTACGCGCGGGCCTTGGACTTGCTGCCCTTGACCTTCCGGGCCTCCGGACGGTTGATGTGGTGGGCGGGAATCCAGTCAGCGTTGTAGGTGGTGGCAGAGGCAACGGCGGGGCTGGGAGTTTCCTCGACAATCTCGCGTTTGGCAGGGGTCTTCTTCTCGCCGGTCTTGCCACCCTTGCGCTTCTGGGGGAAGTAGGGTGCGACCCAGACAGTGTAGAAGAAGTAGACGACACCAACGAAGCAGGCCAGGAGGAAGAAGTAGAGGAAGATGCTATAGTGCACGATTAGTGTCAATTGATCCCAGGATGGAACAGGGATGGCTAGCTGGAATGGGGAGGGGTGGCAATTACATCTGGGGGTCGAAGATGCTGGTCTCAGGCTCCACCACGCTCACAGTGCCATTGAAGGCCTGAACGGTGAAAAAGTGACCCTCGCTGTCGGACATGATGGCCGCAATGTTGAGACGGACATCAACCGGGTGCATCTCAGTCGAGAAGCTGTAGCTGATGCTCTCCTTGGAGTTCGCGGGGATCTCGACACCGTAACGGGTGGCGGTCAGGTTGCGAACGTTCTTGCTCTGCTCATCGAGACTCCACAGGCTGCCGCCCAAGAAGTTGACGGTGACAGGGTTAGGTTCATCATTGGTGAAAGCGATCAGCGCCTGGGTCGGGTGACCGTTGACGAGCTTCACGCCGAAGATCTCGGAGGCAGGGAAAGAAGCCTCGGCCGAGACGGCGAGACTGAGAACCTCAGACTCCGCAACCTTCTCAGTATCCTAATTGAAAGAAAAGAAAGATGTCAGTCAATGGCCATTGGACGTCTCCACCATTCGAACTCTCGCAATGGAGTCACGAGTCTCGCGAGCAAGCCCGATCAAACTTACAGCTGCGAAGCCGGTGCTGACGAAGGCCTGGAGCGAGAGAAGAGCCAGGGAGAGGAATCCAAAGCGAGTCATCTTGAGAGCGGGAGAATTGGAGGTGAGGGAAAGGAAGAGGAGTACACGAGACGAAAGTAAGAAGTAAGTAGGGGTGATCACACGTTGCAATTTAGTTACGGGAGGTCCACTCGGTACCGGGGAAGCTGACTCAGCATCGCGTCCTCTCCTTTGAAGATCGAGATTTTTTTTATTTTAACGAAACAGATGAACGAGATTCACTTCAAGGCATAGCAAAGGTGCATTCATTTACTACGAGATCGCGCAGAAGATACTTATCTCCTGCACTTTCCTCGAGAATCTCATTTCAACAGGGTTCACCGCCGTGTCGTCGCGCAAGCGCCTGCCAACTTTAAACGCTATCTCCCTCTTTTTCTCGAAGCACCAAATCACCCAATCTTCACATCTCTTCGACTTCACTTTCTCCACCACCCAAATCGGACCAATCCGTTGGACTCACATCGACTACTATACACAATGGCTTCAACACCATATCGTGAGCGATATCGCCAACTGGGCACCCTGGACCAGCAGAAGAATCAGCTTATCGAGGTAGGCGCCTCCCTCTTCCTCCTTTGGCACTAGCAGAAGCTAATTATTTGCACTCCACGACAGGATCTGTTACAACGAGTTACCGATTTAGAGACCTCTTTTGCACAGGAAAAACTTGATCATGAACGCGAAACTCGGTTCAATCGCGATATCCAGCTACACGAGATGGAGTTGATGCAGCAGATATCCCAGATCAAAACTATTATGGTGAGCGCGCGTGGTGGGATGACACCTGGGAGCATGCGCTGATGTGTGACTGGATCCCTTCCAGGACCGAGAACCTTTTGTTGTCGTGTTACTCGACGGCGAGGGCATAATCTTCAAGGACGAATTCTTGCAAGCCGGTGAAGAGGGTGGCCGCACTGCCGCGGACCAACTCTATGCTGCGATCCACTCATACTTGAAGTCAAATCTTCCAAGCGTCACGACCCCGAAGATAATGATGAAGATTTACCTGAATGCGAAAGGCTTTGGGGAGCAGTGCGCGCGTAACGGCATTTTCACGGATCCCGGCGCTATCCATGACTTCATTCGCGGTTTCAACGAGACCATGTCGTGTTCTGAAATCGTGGACGTCGGATCTGGGAAAAACAGTGCGCACAATAAAATTCAAGGTTCGTGGATCAATCCCCGCTATAGACTTTGGTGAAGTCATGTCTAATATGTGTTCATTCTCCACCGTGCAGAGACCTTCCAAGTTTACCTATACAATTGCCACTGCCACCAGATCTTCGTCGGCTGCCCGTCAAATCCCGAATATGCCCTCTTCCTTGAAGATGTGTCTAAAGACAATGATCTTACTGGCCGTATCTCGCTCGTGGAAGGTGTCGCATTTGAGAAAGAGCTGGATACAGTGAAGGGTTCATATCGTATCGCCAAGTTCCCAGAGGTCTTTCGCACCTCCAAAATCGCGACCTTGTGGGCTGCGGCTCCTTGGAAGAGTACCTTGCCTACGCGATCTGTGCTCACTCCTTCTCCCTCCCGCCAATTCTCGAACCTGTCCAATCCTCCAGCCTTATCCCGGACATCCACCAATACGAGCGCCTCGGGCGTCGCCTTGTCAGTTGCGACTCCGAATCAAATCGACACTGCTCCTGATTTCCAACAAGTGGTTCGCCCAAAACCAACCGGCTCAACGGCTCCCAAGACGGTTGAGCGCAATAAGTACGGGCAACGTGTGGATCGACTTGACTTCAAGAGCATACCCCGTGATGATTTGAATCGTCTGAAAAAGTTGAAGCTGTGCAACTACCACTTCCTGCTCGGAGAATGCCCCAACGAAAAATACTGCTACCATGACCATGACCGCAAGTTGACCAAGCAGGAGCTTCACATTCTGACTGCTATCGCTCGCATGACTCCCTGCCGATTTGGTCTGGAGTGTGATGATCCCGAGTGTATATATGGCCATCGTTGCCCCCAGAGCGAGCCCGGGAAAAAGACCTGCTTCCGTGGTGAAAGTTGCCGATTCGAGCCAGTTGCTCACGGCATCGACACCAACATCGTCAAGGTTACAAAAATCTAGGTGGCAACAATATAGCAATTGCTATCTCTTCATACCCATGAAGGAACGTTCCTTGGCTCCATTCAACAAGCCAATGGCAAATTGAATATGCTGCACGTTTGAACATTTTTTTTTTCAGAGGCGTCTCTTTATCCAGTGTGAGACGGCTGGATTGGAGGGGCAATGGGTTCAGTTTACAAAAGGGAAGGGGTACCGTATGCACTTTCCCTGCAGATCTATGTGACACAAAACAAAGATTGGCCGTTGCCCTGACCCGAAACCATCTCATGTGTGGAGGCGTTTTCTCTTGGCCTGCAACGGGCTTTCTTTCTCGGTTTATTTTTACTTTTGGGGGTTTATCAACACGGATTTGTTGTATTTTTAGGTTGATCAGACCTTTTGTTTCCCATTTTTTGGAGTTACTAGGACTGGCGTACCGGATGGACTTGACTTATCACTGCGAATACATTAGCATTCCTTGCAGGATGAGGGCTAGGTTAGGAAATTCCGGGGCGTAACATGGATACTGGAGCATTGGTTATCTCATAATGCACTGGTGCAATTTGGAAATGTATTACTATTACTATTACTCCAAGACTTTGATCTTTTTGATTTTGGATACTCTCCTGTATCTCATGTAAAATGCCACGCTGGTGGCAATTGTTCAATTATAGCTCAAAGGGGTTCCCTATGGTACGCTCGTGTATGCAGAAGTAGAAATTCATGATTCATGGATTGTCGTCCCAAACATGGCAAATCGTCTTTCCCACCCAAAACAGTCGGGGACGGTGCAGCCTGGCCTGCCACTGCCAGGTCCATCCAGTGCCATAGCATCTGGGTCGAGTGGATGAGTACATGGCACACCGTATTCTTTGATGCAACATTGGAAAGGTAATGAGGATGTTTTAGGTGGAGCCCAATACTCGTCAGTATCAGTAGTCGCGGCATGTTGTTGCTTGAGCTCTTCAAGATTGCCCCAGAGAATGAACAGCTTTTCTCTGAGCTCTTCCAACCTAGTCCGATTGTGGCGGAGACTGCAAGAGAGTGTCAGCAATTGGATGTCAGCAATTGGACCACGCTATTCGGTCACCAGGATGCCTATTGCTTACTCGGTGGGATCAAGGTTCAGCAGATGCTCGGCTTCCCCACGCGTAACAAAGAGCTTCATCTGCGCTCGGATTTGATTCGAGCTCAAAGGCTCCGTGCCTTCAACCAGAAGGCAGAATCGCCATTCCCACTCCATTCGTGGAGTACCGGTCGGGCCATGAGCATCATGGTCGGCGACGATGAATTCCATGGGTACCTGTACCGCGAAGTCTTCCAATTTCGGAGGAAAGAAGTCAACCACGCGGACTTGAGGTCGGTAGCAGACATTTTGGAATGGCAATTGGTAGCTGATTCCCCCGGGAATTGTATTGATGTGCGATGCACCTGATAGAATGTAATCTATCGAGCGGGAAGGGACATTGTAGGACCGTGCTTTGACTATTGCAGACTATATTAGCAATTGGTAGGTACCTCTAACCGAACATGCTTACTGTGTGGGTTGTTGGTCTTCCCTGGTGCGGGCAAAGAGAGCGGCTTTTGGCCCTCCTCCATATTCTCCTCCTTTTTCTTCTGTTCGATTTTCTTCTTTCTCGCAGTCTTCTTTGGATCATCACTGGGCTTTCCGTGGATTTTCCAGTATTCCTTTCGTCGTTCCATGAGTCCTTTAGCGCGATCATCGTCATTCGAGATAAGCTGGATGTGAACTTTGTTCGGATATCGCTTATCCTGGTGAACGATAGCCTCTAAGCCACTGTAATTCCCGGGTTTGATGCGCGTGTATGTTAGAAGCACAAGCTGACCCTCCTTGACATGTTCTCGAGCGAAAGTGGCATGTGGTTCCCAAAGGACAACTTGTATAGTCAACTTTCCCCAAGGACCAGGCCAATTTTTCCTTTTTCGAGACAAATAGTCAAAAGTGTCTCCTTCAGTACCAATCTCGCCTTCGCCATCCTTCTTGATGTCCATCAGGGACTCATTTGATGTGTAATCAGTGAGATGTATCATGCATTTCTCGCTATCATGGGTGCTCATTCTAACGACCTGGCCTAGTATCTGGATAAAAGGCCCCGGCTGCACATCTTGGATAAGCTGAAGGGGCAGTCCGCGATTTGGGGGTGAGGTTGTCATGGACGCTTGAACTACCTGAGGCCGCTGCTGAGGGACTGCTTCTTTCCGCGCTGGCTGTGTCACCGTGGCCGGTGCGGTCGTCGCAACACCATCCAGAAGCATCAACGCCGCTCGCTTCTCCGGCGGCTGAAGTGAGAAAGAAGTAGGGCCCGTGTAAATTGCAGGAGTTGAGCTGGGATCCGAATCGGACCGTAAGATCGCCCATGGGACAGTGTCATGCTGAGAAGCAACCCCGGTCGGCTTATCGTTGAACATGTTGACCTAGAGAACGAAATTAGCCCATGGTTCGTATAAGAATACTTCATCAAAGCTCTGGAGGGGGCACCTACTCGAACGTTCCGAAGTAAAACTACATCATTGTGCTGGACTGGGGGAAGAGCGTCCATCCGGTCATTGAAGTATTTGATTTTGAGACCTCCATACCAGCTTGCTTCATCAAAAAGACAGTCTTTGAGGGTGAATGTGACACAGGCTGAAGACCCTTTTGTGCGAATGGGTGGCAAAACGTCCACCACAACACCAACAGTGGTGAGACAGCCACGACGAGAGCACGCAGTGGTGATATCTACCAGCTCTGAAGAAGCCATCTTCGGGGTAGATTCGATCTCCGGAAGAGAGTTTGTCAATATGAACTGTTTCAGAAGCTTGTAATCGCCGATGAAAGTCTTTATTCCAGGAACAAGGTATGGTGTGGCTTCTCAGTGGATGTCCATCATGACCCAGTCAAACACCCATTCTGGCCCTACACGACACAAATCAGAAAGAAGACGGATAATCCCGGCAAACCAGTCGCAATGAATGTTATCAGTTTGCGCTTATCCTTTCACCAGAATGAATGATGGACTTTCACAACAAACGCGTGCAGAGTAAATATCGGGGAGCGTTGTCACATGACTTTCCCCTCCTTCCCACACGAATCCTTTCTTCCTCTTCTTCCTTCCCCCCCACATCTCTCCTTCTTCACCCTCCCCCATCGCCAGCGCGCCCTTTCCCATCACCGTTTTGAATCCTCAACCTCCGCGGCGCGCTTTTCTTCTCTCTACAACACACACCATGGCGGAACGCTACATTCCCGAGCATCGCCGGACGCAGTTCAAGGCCAAGAACCAGTTCCGCCCCGATGAGCTTCGTCGCCGCCGTGAGGAACAGCAGATCGAGATCCGCAAGCAAAAGCGTGAGGAGGGACTGGCTAAGCGACGTGGTATTGTGACTCGCGATGGAGGAATTGGTGTTGGTGGTAGCTTGGCTGCCGCCACCGAGAGTGATGATGAGGCGAGTGCTATCGAGAGCGAGGTTAGTTCTACTCATTCACCTTTTCCTTTCCACACCCTGTTCCTTCCCCAAGGGCTTGGGTGTTGTGTTGAAGGCTTCTATCGTCGGGCATTACAACCGAGTCTCTTCTCCTACTCCTCGACGGTCGCCCTCAGCCCACTCTCCCTTTGTTTGTATGATGCGATCATCAACATGGAATTTTTTTCACCGCCCGGTTGCTATGGGGCCAACCCCTCCAACCCGGGTCATTACTACACACGACCCCACTACGCCAGTTTACGAAAAAAGCTAACAGTATGGATTCTATAGCTGAACGTCGAGCTCCCTCTTATGGTGAAGGGTGTCTTCTCCGATTCCGTTGAAGATCAGATCAGGTACATAATCAAGCAGAGCTTTCGTTCGGTCCACTTTTACTAACTTCTGCCAGCTCCACCACTCGTTTCCGCAAGCTGCTCTCCAAGGAGCGCAACCCCCCAATTGAGCGTGTTATTGAGACCGGTGTCGTCAGCCGTAAGTCCATCTGCCGGTTTTCCTTGGGCCACTCGGTGACAAAGTACTAAACACCCAACTAGGATTCGTCGAGTTCCTCCGCTCCCCTCACACTCTCGTGCAGTTCGAAGCTGCCTGGGCCCTCACAAACATTGCTAGCGGCAGTGCTACTCAGACTCAAGTACGTGACAGTGAGCTCTTTTTCGAATGATTCTTACTAATTATGCTACAGGTTGTCATCTCCGCCGGTGCTGTGCCCATCTTCGTCGAGCTCCTCAGCAGCCCCGAGCCCGATGTCCGCGAGCAGGCCGTTTGGGCCCTTGGAAACATTGCTGGTGACAGCCCCCACTGTCGTGATTTCGTTCTGGGTGCGGGTGCTCTGCGCCCTCTCTTGAACCTCATCAACGATGGCCGTAAGCTGAGCATGCTCCGCAACGCCACCTGGACCCTCAGCAACTTCTGCCGTGGCAAGACCCCCCAGCCCGACTGGAACACTGTATGTTCGCCCTACCGCGCTTGTCAAGCGCCGCTATATATGTTTGGGGGATTATGACTAACGATCAATTCAGATTGCCCCTGCTCTGCCCGTCCTCGCCAAGCTTATCTACATGCTGGATGATGAGGTGCTGATCGACGCTTGCTGGGCCATCTCTTGTATGAATCTCCTTCGGTTTCTTTTTGCGATGTGACATTTAGCTAACTCCCAGAACAGACCTCTCCGACGGTAGCAACGATAAGATCCAAGCTGTCATTGAGGCTGGTATTCCCCGCCGCCTGGTGGAGCTACTCATGCACGCCTCTACCTCCGTTCAGACTCCCGCTCTTCGCTCCGTTGGCAACATCGGTAATTCATACCCCTCCCTTTCATAGATCATTCGATGACAGCGCTAACCGATTTTCTCATAGTTACCGGCGATGACGTTCAGACCCAGGTCATTATCAACTGTGGTTCCCTCCCCGCTCTGCTTTCCCTGTTGAGCTCTACCAAGGACGGCATTCGCAAGGAGGCTTGCTGGACCATCTCCAACATCACGGCCGGAAACTCAAGTCAGATCCAGGCTGTCATTGATGCTGGCATCATTGCCCCTCTTATCAACCTTTTGGCCAACGGTGATTTCAAGACCCGCAAGGAAGCCTGCTGGGCCATCTCCAACGCCACCTCTGGTGGGCTTCAGAAGCCCGATCAGATTCGCTACCTTGTTTCCCAAGGATGCATCAAGCCCCTTTGCGATCTGCTTGCTTGCCCCGACAACAAGATCATTCAGGTTGCTCTGGACGGCCTTGAGAACATTCTGAAGGTTGGTGAGATGGACAAGGAGGCTGGCCAGGGTGACGCCCGTGTCAACCGCTACGCTCTTTTCATCGAGGAGGCTGGTGGTATGGAGAAGATCCACGACTGCCAGAACAATGCCAACGAGGAGATCTACATGAAGGCCTACAACATCATCGAGAAGTACTTCTCCGATGAGGATGAGGCCGCCGGTGAGATCGACGAGCTGGCTCCCCAGCAGACCCAGGCCGGTTTCACTCTCGGCACTGGTCAGCAGCAGCCCGCCGGCGGATTCAACTTCGCCAGCGGTGCTGACTCCATGGACATGTAAATGGAGTCTATTTCTCCCGGTACTATCCATGCCTCTACTATCCATGCCTCATCATGCTTGCTCCATTCACCCCCTGATTCTACCTTTCGTTTCGTTCGAGTTGTTCAGGCTTCGTGCTGCATCATCTCGTTAGTCCGGTCCTACCGGGCCGCAGAGACCTTTGCTAAAACAGCCCTTTGCCCGTCTCGGTTCCTTTCCAGCGCTGCCCTAATCCATGCTCCCATGGTTTTACAGCAGCGACTGGGTCTTTGTCTATGCCCTCCATCCTCCTGTTGCCTCAGACCTCTTCCACGATCTTCCCATCCCTCTTCTCCATTTCTCTTGCCCTCATTTTGATTCACGATAAAGATTCACCGTCATGTAAACCCACCCCCTATTTTAGCATCCTCATACACAGGCGTATTTTGTTTGCAGGATCGGTTATTTCCCTTTTATGTTAATGTCACTTCTTTACTTTGAATTCCTGGTGTTTCCTCCCTAGGTCATGGTTTTCCCTTGCTGGCACCACGGGTCATATTGGCGGATTCTTCTTCGGTAGATGCTGTAACTTGCAGTGATTTTCCGGAGGTTGACATCATGGCCGATGATGCCGTTGAACTATCTGTTCTGTAGAATCTCTTCACAGGCTACCTGAAAAATCTTGCGTCTTGCGCAGTCTGGTTTCATTCTTATCAAGAAATTTGTTCTCATAGTAGTCTCATGATCTTCTCATACTAACCGAGTGGTAACCTTGCTGTTCTAGACCTACGGGGCATGCGGCGTAGACCCCGATATTAAAGCAGGGGCTTCCGTATCTTACTTTGACCCCATAGACAGAAAATCTTACCCTTGATCCGCTTCTTTCGGCACTCCAAATCGTGCTACTAATCAGCCGAACGGCCAGTGGACTCAGTGATCTGCCGAGCTTGATAACGTGAACATGGAAGTAGCGGGAATCTACGGATGCGGTTGTTGTTGGAAAAGGGCCAACCACAAGGCTACTCTACCTTTCTAGAACACAACGAACTGTACATGTGAAGAAATTCTGTTGATTGGAAGACGGAAAATTGACCAGTTCAATTGCTATACGCCTCCTTGTTTTGGATAAAGTTTGGCCATTTACATTTCTTTTTCAACGAGGACCGGCAGATTTGAATGCATTGTTGAGATCACTCGATTGTCTTAGGAGGTATCGTCATCAACTCCAGTAATTTGAAAGCTCATGTGTGTTTGATTTCCCCCAAGCATTCCGCGAAGATATGCGTGTCATTCATCTTTCTTCCTCCGGCCCAATGTCGATTATCAGCTTAAAGCTCTGGTGTTTCGATGTTCGATGGACCTGGTACATAGATGACTCCCAAGTCGGCGTGGATCCCCCAATCTGCATCACCGCGATCTCCCAGACATCGAATTGTTTGCCGCGGACCTTGGTTGAAATTATTGCCTTTGCAGTGGTGCCGTCGCCCACCGAGGTAGCATCGAAAATACTCTTGAACTCTGGTCGGAATAACCGGTTGGTATCTTCTGAACCTGCATCCCTATGAGGATGGAGTGTAAAGCGAAAATCTAGATGATGTCTGCGGCTCGTAGTAGATTCTTCAAAGTTAAGCGAAATGTCGGTGTCGTCGGAGCGTCCATTTTGTCGAATTGACTGCCATTGAGACGGGTAGATAGCTCGTGGTTGGTCGATGGCTGTTCGCGTGCAATGGCCGACAGAAGTGATTCGAGGAGGTGGAAATGCGGCGCGAGTTCCTAATGCTGCGAAAAACATCCCAAGAAGCCAATGTTAGCCAACAACAAAGGAGTGGGAAGACTTACAGTCATGAGGAAAGACATGAAGAGCGACCATTGCCGGAATCAGAATAAAAGCAACGAAGAACACGAGAATGGACCAGGGAATATTAGAAGGAAGGAAAGAGAAGATGGGGAATAGAAAGGACAGTGAAAACACATCAAAGATGGTAACAACTGCATACTTTCAACATGAGTGACCGGTGGATATGAATCAGCAAACACGAACCGCAACAACACAGAACAGCAGCCAGGCCTGGAGATTGGAGTCAGACAGCGAATCGGTGGTTTGATAGTCGTATGCCGAAGACAACCATACGGGCAGATGGACTTCGAACCGCAGAAGCACACACAGTCGCAAATATAAGACATCGGAAAGGCTTGGTCACGGCGGCTCCCCTGTGGCAGACAGGCCGTGGACACAACCGTGCGTGGGATCAGAAACTCCCTAACCATCTGGCGTCGGGCTAGCCCGATGGTAGACTGACACGGAGCGAAAATGAAACACAACGTTAACGGTTAGACTCTTCTGGGATTCGGCATGTAGCAGTAACTAAGAAGGCCCGGAGATTGATTTGCTTCATTTCAGCACCGGAGGGGAGTTGCGGGGACAAGACGGTAACGTGCGTGTGCTGAGTGACGAGGGGAGGTCGATGAGGTCGATGAGGTTGGAGGTGAGAGGTAAGAAGGAGAAGTAAAAGGAGGAGGAGGAGGATGATGAGAAGAAGAGGGGCAATAGTGGTAAGAGTGGTAAGAAGGGAAAGTGCAAGGCGTGGGTCGTTCCTTCCCTATTTAGAAGGACCGTCTCGATAGTCACGTGTGAATATAAGACTGCAATAGCCGCCTTGTTAATTTCTAGGATTCTGGTACGTCAGCTCGTTTGTCAGGTATGCTATAGTGGGTTTGGTAAAAAGGAAAAGATAGAGGGGCTCACTGTAAGCATATACAGAACTACTGGCCAGTAGTTCAACTTACTCTTGTGTATGTTGTCGTCCTTGATTCAGGCAGACCATATATAGAGTGCACAAACTACAAGGCTCCGTTGAAAAGTGTTAGGATAAGGAGTAGGACAAACTGGCCTATTAGACTGCCATGTAAGTTTCTGGTAACTCGTGTGATGGCCGCTTAAGCGGGTTTAGGTTTGGAGTCTTGAGTCTTTAGACCCTGGGGCTGAGTTGCCTTTGGTGGCGAACGATAGATGCTGCCAGATTTAGTTACTCATATTGAATAGCAGAAACCCATTTGAGTCAATCCTAATACATAGTTATACATTGTATGCGAGAGATGGCCATCATCCTGAGGAATAGCAGTGTTGCCAAAGACAGAAAAACAATGACCACTTTCCACAAAGAAGATTCAAAATATCGTGGCACAGAGGAATTTATTCAAACATCGGGAATATTAAAGAAAGAGAAAAAAAAAAGGGGAGAAAGGGAGATTGGAGCAACATCAAAGGCTTGAAAAGCAAAATTCCTCATCATACGGATCACTGGATAGCAAATACTTAATCACCCATTACCTCATCCTCATCCGATTCGGGGGCTGGGTCATCAAGCTCTTCGTTTTCATCATTCTCGCGGTCAATATCTTCATCGACAAGACCACGAGTACGCAAGTCCTCCTCGTCATCTTCCTCCACTGGATCAGCATTGTCACCTTCCTCCTCCTCCTCCTCCTCCTCATCATCATCATCGTCAACTCGCTCAGCAGACTTGAAGTCCTTCTTTGTTGCAGGCACCTCGCCTTCATCGGCGCCAGCCTTGGCGGACTGCTTAGCCCTGCTGCGTGGCGCGCTGCGAGGCTTGCGCTCCTCGAGATACGACAGAACCTCGCGGTAGTTCTGGCCAAGCCCGTTCTTGTTCCGCAGGAGTCGTTTCTTGAGTGAGCCGCGCTTCGATCCAGAGGCATCAATCACGCGGCCAATGATGGCTAGCACGAGCTTACCAGTCAACTCGCAGAGACGCTGTTCCGCAATCATGCTGCTACGGAGGCGCTCGTTAGTGACAGCCTCATCATCGGAATCACCCTCCTCGTCGTCATCCTCGGGTTCGTCCTCAGAAGCGGGTGCATCATCTTCTGCAGGTTCAAGGTTGCGATTTGACTTTTTGGCGAAGAGGCGCTCGGCACCGCTTTGGATCTTGGCGACGAGAGATTCACCCGCTGATGGAATCTCGTGCACAAGGCTCTGGGCTTGGAAGAGAACATCCTCATCATTCCCGACACCCTGGCCGATATTGCGAAGAGTGCCGAAGAGAGTGTGAAGGTCCAGATACGTTGTGACTGCTGTGAATCGAAGATCATCGAGACCAGCACGCTTCTGCATAATAGCAAGAAGAGCAGAGGAAAAGGCCTCGCGGCTTTTTGTGATCGCTTCGAAGTATGATGTAGTAAATGTCGCTTTCCCTTCCTTCAATGCAGCGGTGAGAGCTTGCACCTTCCACATGAAATAGAAAAGTAAGGTCCGGATGCTGTTGGCTACCACTTCAGTCTCTGCCTTGGCAATATCCTCATCCTCATCCAACGTGCGAGTGCCACGCTGCGTCAGATGAATAAGAGTATTGAAAGGGGCTTCAGGTGTGTCTTTCTTAGATTTTGAGTGAGACTTGGGCACCGTCTCCAGGATGGTTGTACAATCGGTAATAGTAGAGAGGTTTAAAATGCGCGTAACAGTGTTGGCGAGGTCGGTGATGGTGGGATCTGAGATGTAGGCAGCTGCTTGGACTTCCTTCTTGCGAGACAGCGCGCCGAGGGTGTCAATCATATCGTCCCACAACTCCTGGACCTTACCCTCGAGTGCCTCACGCATTTCCTCGGAGCTCTTGGCATGCAGGAAAGCAACACTAGCTTCAGCCAAGACGTCTTGGTCTGAGTGGGTCAAGAACTGCTTGTTGATGTCGTTCAGCAATGATGTGTACGCGGTAGCATCCTTCTGGAGATCTTGAATAGTATCCAAGTCAACCAGATGCTCCAGACGCAGAACAGCAGATGCAGCCTCGGGAGCGGATCCGAATTTGTTCAGAAGCTGAGGAATGATTTGAGCAAGGCCATGAGAAATTTCCTCCTGCAGCTCAGGGATCTTAGCGGTCAGTGCCTTGACCTTGCGTCCGCGCTTGTCGATGTCGGACTTGGCAACATCAAGCACGCGGAGCTTGACTGCGGCACATAGAATCTCAAGAAGAATAGACTCCTGCCCTTCATTCATCTTGTACAATGTGCGCACAACTCCAGCAGTATCGTCTTCCTCCGGCTCATCCTCGATTTGCGAATGATCATACAGCAAATAGCCAGCGAGAGACTGCCATTGAGAGAGTTCTTCCATGTGCGGGTAGATAGCCTCGGTGGCCAAAACGAATCGCGAATCCGCAGGAGCTCCAGAAAGCACACCGCGTGATGTGGCCTGTCCAGGCGCTTCATCCTCGCCATGGTCATCGTAAGCCTGGAAGATATCCACCAGAGCCTTGAACTTGATCCATGAGCGCTTGGGCGTCTCGAATTCGTCCTCGTCATCGTCCTCGGCAAACATATCGTTCATCTCATCCGCCACCTCCTCAGTCGACGATTCAAACGCATCCTGGACGTTGGCAACGAAGAAGCGACCTGCCGTCTTCCGGATCCGAGGGTCGATGTCGAAGACCAATTTACCAATGGCATCAATGTCGTCAGGTTCAAGCAGTCCTCCTTCACGAAGGTGATTCAGCAGCTCAATCGCAGCCACACGAACGTTGATGTCGGCATCCTGCGCAGCAATCTCCACAATACGCGGACGGAAGCGATCCGTAAAGGAGTGGAGAACAGCAACATTGTCCTTGTTTTCATAAAGAGGCAGCAATTGCGTCAGAACTACCAAGCGGGTGTGAGCGACCACGTCAGACAGAGTCCATCCCAAATATCGCAAGTATTGGCCCTCGAAGAACATTTCTCGGTATGTGGCAATCCATCTGCTAAGAGAGGCCAGACATTCGCCCCGAATAACGCCATCGATGTCACGATAGCGGTGTACAAAGACGGTATCGAACCCATCTTGCAAGAACTCGTCTAGGCGCTCGATCTTGGCTTCACCTTCAGAGACGGCGGTTTGAATCGCTTCCACTCGGCCTTTGTTAACGGTCTTCTTTTTCTTCTCGCCCTCTAGCTGCTTGCGGGAGGTCGTCACAGTAGTCGTTACTTCGCGTGCAATTCCACACAAGGCGGTTGTCATGGCTAGCGAGATGATAGTTGCAGTATGGCGGAATGGCCGGATGCCTGCTGACGAGATACATGAGATCCAGATTTGGATATTCTCGAGAAGAGCCACATCAGTGTATAGAATCGAGGAGTGGTGGAAGGTTTGGATCAATGCGGCGAAGAACTCCTCGAGAACTGGTTGGAATGCGCGATATTTCTTCTCTTTGGAAATGAGGGGATAATCGGGGATTTTATGAGCGATGTAGACCGCTTGCAGCTCGGTAATTTGTTCAGGAGCATGGTCCACCTCCACCACCTGCTCCTCGGTGACTTCCAGATCATCTCCTGTGCATCGGAGAATGAAATTAACCAAGTCGCGCATGGCCACTGCGGGGTCGCGTTGGTATTGACTCAACCACAGGGCGGCGGCCGTCTCGCCGTTGTTGCTCTTTCCAAAAACGTCGGCTGTTTACATTCGTTAGATGACTTTCCCCTGTCGCGTGGCTTGGGACTGCTCACCATATAATCCTTTTTCGCCGGATGCCAGGCTGGGCCGAACTGTGATCTTGCGGGGACGCGACGTCGGTAGTCGACCGTTTGTTGCGGGTCGGAAAGCCAGCTGTCTTCGCACGCCATTGCTCGTGACCTTGGGCTTTTTCGCAGCGTGCGAACCTTTCTTGGCGGGGGCCTTCTTTGGGCCCTTCTTGCGAGTGGTACGTCGCTTTTCTCTTAGCTCCTCCTCATCAGCCTCTTCGTCGCCCGCATCGTCACTTTCAGACTCCGAGATGTCATTGTCACTGTCCGACTGATCGAGCGCGTCGCCGCGCTTGCGTTTGCCGCTGGCATTTGCCTCGACAATGGAGTGATTGCTTTGCGAAAAGACTTCGGGTCGTCGCGTCATGCGACCGGATTTGCGACGGTCCTCGGCGGGTGTAGACGCCGGGCTACTTGGGTTGTCCAAGTCCATGATGAGGCGGTAGTGTGTGTTCGTGTTTGAGATTGGGATTCAAGTGACTGCAATGGATAGAGAAGATGCGTGTCAGCGAGCATGGACAGCCGAGAGGATTGTATGAAGTTGGGATACTCGTACGTTAGGACCAAACGCGCTATGTGGAACGCGCCGTGCAACGGCAGTAAACGGGGACCCGGTGAATGGGAACACCGGTCAAGGGAAGATCGAGGTTGATATCGTTGGAATTCGAAGGGTCGCGGCAGCCAAGTTCACTGCATGCCAGAGTGGGTGCGCGAATCGATCGTCCGGGGAAAAATAAAGAAGCCCGATAGACGAAAAGAGCGGGGGTCTCGAGGAAACGTAAAGGAGGTGCGACGCGACTGGGTGCCTGAGCGCCTGAGCGCCTGGGAACCTCGTGGCTGGCGTGATGGCCTGGGAGCCTGGGAGCCTTGGAGCCTTAACCTTTTGGCCTGAGGAATCAACCCGATGACTATAGACACCCTATATCTCAGGCAACTAAGAGTTACCTAACTAATTAATCGCATGCGCCCCCCCCCCTGAAAGATGACATAATCCCAGTTGGTCACGCGCCGGTCACGAGCGGCTTGCGGGGATCCCCATAGGGCAAGTCCAAAGCCGCCGACTTGGCCGAGACTTACTGGGCATTGACTAGTGTGAAGATCCATGGATCTTGTGTGTCATAAAAACTCCTCTCGGCGCAGCATTTCAGTCCACTTTGCTCGGTCTCACGGAAGCAACAAGTCATGAGAGACCCCCGCTTGACACATCGTGCCGCTGCCCATGGAATTGCGAGAGCCAACTGGGCCACTAGAACCTATGGTAACCACCCCAGGAGTGGATGCGCCATTGACTAATGGATGCCATCATCGCCCCAGCGTGCCATGGCTAAAATTATATACCACCCATAGCCCCGAGATCCCAAGAGTCCGGGGTAAACAAGAAAAAAACTCAGTTTCTGCACATTCGCATGATGCTGCAGAGCGTTACAGCCAACTATCTCTCCTGATATCTGCATACATTCTAGCCTGCTTGGCTCATTCTTCGTCCCGCCCCTCTCTAGCTTGATAAGCCTTCACCCGGTCCACCTTTCCACTTGACTCCTCTTCTCTTTTCCAAACACCTCTCACCAAACAAAACAACACACATCCGGCACCATGCGACAACCAGCAATGCCCATCCGCTCGCCCTTCGAGTCTTCCATCGCGAAGCCGGGCCAAGGCACCGTCGTCCTCTCCCTCCTCCCACCCAACAACCCCACCCTCACCACTCTCACCTACAAATACCCATTGAAGCTGGTCCCTAGAGCCCCAGGCTTTGTCCCCAGCGCAGACCCCGCTGCATTGTCGGATACATGCCCTTCAAGGCCAGTCCACCTGTACCTCCTCACCTACGGAGGTGGCCTGCTGCCAGGTGATCACATCGAGGTGTCAATCAAACTCGAGCCGAGGACCCGCATGGTAGTGACCACGCCCCAAGGGAGCACCAAGATCTTCAAGACTGAGCCCGGCAGCGCCAATGGCATCAAATTGATCAAGGGCCATCGCAAGCAGATGCCAGCCAACCAACATCTCGCTGACATGAGTCAGCAGTCTCTAGACGTGCGAATCGGCCGCCAAGCAGCGCTGTGCTACTTGCCCGACCCATCTGTCCCCTTCAAGAACAGCCGCTACGCGCAAGTACAAACATTTACTGTCGACGCTGCCGCCAAGGGTAACGATCGCAGTAGTCTTTGTGTTCTGGACTGGGTTACACAAGGTCGGACCTCGCGCGGCGAAAATTGGAATTTCCGCTTCTGGCGCGGCCGTAATGAAGTCTGGGCTACTGATGAGAAGACGGGCAAGAGCCGGCTCTTGTTGCGTGACTCGGTCATCCTGGACGATGAGATTGAGGATTTTGATGAGTCAGATGAGGACCTTGACGAGGATGCCGGCGAAAGCGGGTTGAATAGTCACTCTGGTCGCGCTGAAACGCCACCGCCGCAGGCCGGCCTGGTGCCTTTGAATGTCATCCAGGAACGTACGCGCCCACACGGAGTTCTCGGTACGCTGATTCTGTCGGGCCCGGTGTTCGACAGCCTCGGCTCGTACCTCATGCAACAGTTCAACTCTCAGCCTCGAATCGGCAGCCGGAATTGGTCCTCTACGGCACCATCATCGGCGCCCGAACCATCGCTTAGCACCAAGGGCGATGTCACTTGGACGGCAGCTCGTGTGCGCGCCGGCTTTGTCCTTGTCAAGTTCGGCGCCAAGGACTTCGAGACGGCCAAGGACTGGCTCGGAGGTCTCCTTCGCGAAGAAGGTAGCATTACCCGAGAGTTCGGCGAAGAAGCCCTCTTCTGCCTTTGATCTCTGATTTTCATATCTTCAACATCTTTGCATCTGTTTCAACAATCCCATCACCCTCCGCATCTGCGTCTGGACTCCCAGTACGCTCCATTCGATGATACCCCCAATTGGCCCACGTGGCTAAGGGCCTATATCAGGGTCTCACTTTGTGATATTCATTGTATTTGTTCTTTTAGCATCTTGCATTGTCATTTGGCCGTTTAGCATGCCCTGCAGCCAGGGCAGATAGGGACTGGCGTGTCCCAACAGAACAAACTAGGACTACTGCATCCACACCTGCATTGCAGCCACCAAAAAAGCTTAAGTGCTTCAATGAATCTTGATTTTCAGCACTCTATTGAGATAAGCCATCTATAGACGTAATCATGAAGAATATGTAACCAAAAAGAATAATCAAATCTATCAAGGCAAATGAGGTATCATAAAATGTCATCAAAAACTCCCAACCAGGTAAACGCCAGTCCCACCCTCATGTACGTGCATCAAGATCTCGTTTCCCATAAATGAGCCCTAAACCAACCAACCAACCAACCATCCCTCCCTCCCTCCTAAAACCACCAATCAAAGATCTTAGTCTTCCAATCCCCCTTGGTAGCAGCCGCCAAATCATCCACATTCAAAATATCGACCCCCTCCTGCACAAGAATCCGCCAAATATGATTCCGCAAACTAAGCGGCCAACTCGGCAATCCCCAATACCGCACCTTCAACCCATGACTATGTGCAATACGCACCTGTCTCCGAATCGACTCCATCTGGGTCTCCGTGAAATGGAATGGCCAGGGTAATCCGACGGCCTTTTTGAAGGATACAGAGGCATAGTAGCTATTCGTGACGTTGAACGTGTGCGCGTTGATACTGTCCGGCATCCCGGATAGACCCTGGCCCAATCCCGTAGACCGTTTTACCGGCGAGGCGTACGTGTCAACCTGGTCGCGGTCGAGGCCCAGGTCATCGATTAGTTTGTCGAGGGGCGCGTCGAAGAAGATATCCCGGTATGTCGTGTTTGCGGTGAGTAAGTCGAAGGGTGTATTCCCCGTTCCGACTATCGTGACTGGTCCGGGGATGATATCACGTCCATTGAAGAAAGTGAGATATCTCTTCTCCCTCAGCGGTGCCAATTCCTTGACCATGGCAGGCCAAGTCGCCGCGCCATCCGTTTTGAAGTCAATCAGCAGGATCAGACTCTGTCCAGGATCTGTATCGAAGACCCCGTGCGGGGGTAGGTCGATCGTGCGCTGGAACGGGGTAACCGGATTTTGACGATCGAGAATGCGCACGAGTGGGTCGACGTACAAGGATCGCAGAGTACGGCACTTCGTCAGTGCAGATCGCGTGTGGCCGACGTACAGTTCCTCGTCGAAGAGCCAGACATCCGCCTCGACCCCAATGCAGCCTGCTTGTAGGGCAGAGAATAGAGGTATCCGGCGCCAGTAGTCATTGTGTGAGTGGCATCCGACGGGGATGACTTCGCGGGTGAAATCGGTCGGCCAGTGAGCGATGTCGTCGGTGTTGGTCTGTTCGCTGGTGTGCATCAACGAGCGTGCTGCGCGGTCATATTCGTCCGGGAAGAAGATCAGCCCGATTGCACAGGCGATCGAAATGAACTGAATAATTCCTCTAAAGCAGAGTTGTTAGTTCCCGCCTTGGTTTTGAAAGCCCTATCTCAATCTCGATCATGTGTGATTTATCCAGATCCCCACACCTCCATTTCCCCATACTCGTACAGCTGTAGATGTCCACTTACAGCATGACGAAGAACCCCAGCAACCCCCGCACCAACCAGGGCTCCACACACGACCGATAAGACCGCTTCTTCCTATGTGACTGTGGCAAATGCGAATGCGAATCCTCCGAAAGCAGCGGTAAAGCGTCGTCGCGATCCGCCCGACTTGTCGAGAATCTGGACCGAATGAAGCCCGCCAGTGACCGAGGCCATTTACCGATACGCGGCCCCACCTCCGCATGGGGGATCGCTTGGACTCGCACGGTAGCGCTGCCTTTGACTTCTCCCTCGGCAGTGGTATTACCGTTAGAAAGGGTCGTGGACGAGGGCGAATCGCTGTAGGCCTCGAAAGGCACCTCGAGAAGGCATTCGGAAGTGGCTCCGGGGCTTATCACGTCCAGCGGCTGGTAAGAGACGCCCATTGCGGGCGCGATGGGTCTCTGTAGTCCGGAGGGTGGGGAGGGGAGGTGAAAGGGACGAAGGAAGACACGATAAAGTAAAGGTCAACATTCATGATGGGGGGTGAAGGTTTAGTATATAAGGGAATCGCCATTTCTACAGTCTGAGTCAATTAAACTGGATGGCGGGATTTTTCTTGTGGTTGAACCCCTCCTCTGCTATCGGCAAGTCTAACTCGTAGTAATTCACTATCCCACCACTACGAATGGCTGCCCTCGCGGCAAAGTAGCAGGCAAAGGTTATTTGCGTCCAAACGTTCCAGCCATGCCGTGCTGCTGCCGTCACTCATTGGGTAGAATCCGTGGAACGGCGGTACTTTCTTTAGACTGGTGGACCAACGACATCAGCCGATGGACGCCACGCAGGGACCTCTGGCGGTTGTTGGCTATCCAAAGCAAAGAGAGACTCTTGAGAACGGACAGCTTGATACTACTTGGTTCAGTGCGGAGTATATTTCTTATGTGCCGGATTGCCTATGCCAGGTTGTGGCTTTCCTTTTCCGCTTTAGTGCTCAGCCCCTCGCCGCTTTTCTCACTGAGTAGATCTGAGCACGCCTCTGAGCGCCCTGACCTGAACAGGGAATTGTTAGGGACACAGCAGCTTTTTACTAAGTTAGTTAGTTAACTAACTAACTAATCAATTTTTGCCAAGAATTATTACCATACATTACCGCAGCAACTGCATTACTTACTCTGCATTACTTACTACTATAGCAACTACATTCTATTATCTACTACTATAAGAGCCTCTCCATCACTTATTCAATTTCATATTATTTACATATCCTGTTATACCCTGCAGGAACGGATTGTATGGCCAATTTCTCCACAATTCGAGCACTTTGAGGGTGCTTTCTTCTTTATGATCCTTTGGTCTGATATCTTGTTGTTTCGATCTGATGTGTTGTCTTG
>JAMAGZ010000071.1:83510-167919 GCA_023626575.1 Penicillium sp. PF1803 | reverse complement strand
TATGCGTCGTATAACAGGGAGGGCGCGGGCTTTAGAGCCTGAGGCATCCCCATAGCCTCATGAGTCCCCATGACACTTATATTCTAGCTTAGATATATACTTAGTAATATACTTAAGTAGCGCTTTATAGCCGGTATAAGGGGTAATATCTATATTAGCGAGCCACGCTATACTAATAAATAGGTTATAGGTATTAAGATTTAGGTAATTACGGATAGGATTAAAATAGAAATATAATAATCCTAGGGGCTTTTTAAGGATAGGATCTATCTACGGATATATAGGAAAACGAAAGCGACACTCTTACTACTATATAATATAATTCTTACGAAGATAATACCGCTTACTATATATACTATATATATAGCGCTAGACCTAATTAATAAGATCCGAGAGCTACTAAAGCGTATTCTCCTATTTATTAGGGGCGAGCTATATCACTAAGTACTTAGTATAGGTAGGTAGCTACTTACTAGGTTTAAGGTTTAGGGTAATAACGTATATACGCTAGAAGGCTATAAATATATCTTAGTTACCCTATAAGGTAAGGCCTTCGCTATTAAGGGCTATCTCTACCTAAAAGACGGAATAGGTATACCCTAACCCTCTTCCCTACTATTCTTATTAGGACTAGTAGTCCTAGATCTTAAATTTACGCTTTAGGATCCTTAAGAATAGTTAAAATTAGTAGTAGAACTAATATATAGTAATATAAGGGTTATTATAAAGGTTCTCTATAGTAATCTAGATCCGCTACGAGGTTATACCCTTACGCTACTCTTAATAATAAGGGAGATAGTATATTAGATTATCCTAATATAAATCTATAGCGGAGTAGGTAATAAATATATACGCTACCCTAAGATACTAAACTATAGCCTATAACTCACGATAATAGCTAAACTAATAAAGGTAAGTACTATAAATAGAGCTAGAGAAAGTAGTAATAGATTATAGAAAGGTATTAAACTTAGGGGTATAGGTCTAGAAAGCCTCCTATAGCTCCTCTACGGTAGGATTAGCTTAATCCCCTTAGCGGCGGACGAAGAGCCTAGCCTTATTAGAAGCCTACTAATATATTAATATATTAAAGATAATATAACGAAATCTTAGGTATCGTATAAAGCGACCGCTCTTGTGTTTTAATAGATACTAAATATAGTTATAGTACTTAACCTTTCGCTCTCGCGGAAGGACGTACTCTATAGATCTACGAGGGAAGAGAGTAGGGAAAGCTAAGGAGAATAACTATATACTATTATTAAACTTAGAGATTAACGTTAGACGAAAAGAAGGCATAATAAGATATAGTTATACCGTCGGTAGGTATAAGGTAATAAGGTTAACTATATTCCGAATCACTATAATCTTATCTTTATTAGCTAAGAAATTAGGAACTATAGCGCACTCCGGCTCTCTAATATTATCGTTAAATAACCTAGTAGGATCCGTATCCTCTACGTTTCCCCTATCTAGAACCTCTACTATAGCGGTATTAATCACCTACGAAGGGATAAGATAATCAATAGGGCTATCTTCCGGAAGTTCTACGATAATAGCTATAGAAATCTAGACATCTTAATAACTAAGGTAGTATAAACGTAGGAAGGATAACTATTAAGTGATCGCCTCGCGATAAACACGGAAATCTTAATAAAACTATCGCTATAAGGCTAGAACGTCTATAGTATTTAATAAATATAAGAGAATTATATCTATATTATATAGGAGAAGGGGAAGCTAGTTATAAACGTGGCTAACGTCCTATAAGAAGTAGATAATATAACCGCGGTAATAATACTACTAACCGCGGATAAGATAAATATCTAGAAAGATATATATATAGGTGATTAGTATCTCCTCTACCTAGGTTAGTACTAGGAGATTAGGTAAGGGATTAAGCTATATCTTATTATTAAGATTAAAAAGAAAGATATTATAGTTATAATTAACTCTCTTATAGCGATCGTAGATACTATCCTTAAGATCTATACCGAACTAACGTTCGCGATACCTTTTATAGGTCTTAAGATAGGGCTTTCGTAATTCCTTATAGAACTCTTATAAAAGGTCTTACTCCTACTCTAAAAGCGCCGGATAGTTAAGGGGACTACCTATAAGGTTCTCTAGGGATAGGGGGGTAATAAAGCTATATAGCTATAGATAGGAAGGGCCTTAGGATATATTCTTAGATAGAATAGGTAATAGAGCGAGAGATCGTGATAGTAGTCTTATAGGGGCGTTATATAGATAGCTATAGGCTAACGAGGGATATAGAGGCGTAGTAATTAGGTTAGGAGAGCTACTCTATATAGCTAATCGCTAGGGATAAGGTATAGGATAAGTTATTAGCCTATCCTATCTAGTCGCGAGAGGATCGGAGGAGCTATCTAGCTATATAGGGGTATAGGCTAGATCTAACGATTCCTAGGATTAGATTAACTAAGTAAGAGTAGGTATAGGTAAAGGCTCTTCTTAATTATAACGCTAGACTTAGTGCTCACGCTTAATTATATCCTAAACCTTATAGGTAGCTATATAGGCTAAATCGATAGAGCTATAGACGCTATAAGGGTATTACATTAGGGAGCGCTAGCGCTATATCAACGCGGCCGTTAGCCATATAAACTATAGTATATAGCGCGCTAAGTAGTCTATAGGCGCGGGATTTATAGGGAGCGGAAGGTTAGCATCACGACGAGGAGGTCCCTAGCGAGGACGATTTAGCGAAAGCTACGCCGTTAACCCGGTTCGTTTATAGGATACCTAGATATACAGGTTAATAGAGGTCTAGTCATTAAGAAGAACGCCATAACGGGCCTTACTTACGCGAGTACTTTAGCGATAGTCCGCGCACTAGCGAGTTATGCGAGATCCGCGGAGAGGTTAAAATTCAACGAGAGGAAGAGATCTACCGCAGTGCGAGCAGGACCGATATTCTATAACGGTATCTATATTGCAAGAAATCGATGAGGGCAATAGAAGAAGAGGGTTAAGGGGTGGTTATAAGAAAGAAAGATTGAAGCCAGAGGAGGATGGTTAAAGCTATTTACGGAGTACGGCAGAATCCGTAGTAGGCGGTAGGAAGGGCGAGTAGTATCCGTAAAGGGCTTAGTGTGCAAGCTACAGTCCTAACTATCCTAGATAGGAAGCTATGTGAATCACGTGACCTCACGTGATGCTGAAAACGAGCCGACCAATCATATCAAATAGAGCCGACCAATCATATCGAATCAAGCTTCCAGTTTGACAGTATATTGCTTCGCTTCGCTCCGCAATTAAGATAGTTATATATTAGCTTCGACTAAGTATATTATAGGGCGCTAAAGAGAAGATAGTGGCTAATAGGCTAAGTATTATAATAAGTAGCTTTATAAGTAGTCTAGAGGTATAGTACGTAAGTAATATAAGCCACTATTTTGTAAGGTCTAGTGCTAAGTAAGACTCCCAGCCCGTCACTTAGAATAGGAGTAGTAGAGGGAAGTGTTAGATTACTAGGTAGGCCGTATAATCTACAGTAGTATTCTAGTCCCTATGGACTGGTTATCTACGCATCATTTTTAACTAGTTTAACACGAGACTGAAGGAGCCCGGGGTTTCTGATATCACAATTTTTGTAAAGCCCCAACAAATTTGTCTCTGTAATAAGACTGCCGCTTTTGTTGAGAAGGACGTACCGGGTTACTGATTGAAGAGCTTCCTGCGCGCTCCTGGGATGACGACACTTGTTAGTAGACTAGCATCCTTACAACTATTGTACTCGTGTGGCTGAATGTTGGTGGGTCCTTGGCTTATGGCTTGGAAAGACATCCATAATATGTACTCACCTCATAGGTGGCAAGGAATATGATAACGATCAGGCCTTTACATACATTCGTTCACCTGAACATGCTTATACGAATGAGGTATTCCAATGCATCACAAAAAATAGTAATATTTGACACTTCCTAGTATATCATCGTGGGACCTGGAATCCTGTAGATTCAAAAGTTAGCAGCACATCCCAAAATCAAATCGCCATGAAACCGAGCAAGTGCAACAAATTACGAAAATGACTTACTCTCTTCATCCAACAATGTCCCATGCTTCCAACTCTCCTCCACCCAATCCAAGCTCACAAGATGAGGTATCTTCTTCCTAGAGCCCGCAGCCAGAGATTTTCTCAAAGAACTGATCTCTGTCGAGGAAGACTTTTCCGTATTGACAATGACGTGAGTAACGCCAGGAGTCTTTAGCGAAGTGCCAATACTAGCCCCTCCAAACTGTGCCGTGTTGCGCGCAAGAGTTAGGCGGATATCTGCTGTTGTAGAACTCGACGAATCCAAGTCACTGTTTGCATCGCCATTGGCCTGGTGACCTTGGCTTGAAGGGAAGAAGAATGTGAGACCGCGGAAGAGCCATCCACGTGGTGCGGTAAAGCCTGATTTGATCTTGTCATGGATGTGGGTTTCGATCTTCTGGATTGAGTGGGGATCTAGGGGTCTGGGTGTGTCTTCTGTTTTCTGCATCTGCTCGAGAATCTGCCGGGAAGATTAGCGGGTTGCAGAGCCTAGAGAGGATCCTTAAAGGGACGTACTTCTTTCAGTTCATCAACCGTGGTATCACGGGCGTAGCTGTCCATGAATTGATCGACGTTCAGCTTGATGTCTTCAACTTGGTCCTCCACAGTGAAGAACATGTGTCTGCTGTAATTCATCAAGATTAGTCTGGTCTCTATGAATTCTTAGAGGATCATCAAGACATACCTCGGCTCGAAAGGTAAGAGGAGGTCCGGTAGACCGGCATCTTTCTCATTTTGTTTGACGCAGTCAATCAACCAAGATGGTCGGACAATGTTGGTCTGCCCGCTCTTCTGTACCGATGCCACCTTGACGGTTCCTGTATAGGATCAGTATGGTCCCAGTTGGAGTTCTTTTGCAGCTAGTGCTACTTACTGCGATCGGCGATGCAAATGGTGTCTAGGGCGGCAGTATTTGTCTGATAGATCTTGCCTCCGTTGGCCTTGACGAGTTGCTCAAGTTCAGCCTTTGTCTTCTTTTCCGGCACGGTCGACTCTGTCATGACGACTACATCGACGCTGTTAGCAAATGATTCTATAAACGAGAGGTCTCGACAGACAGACAAAAGTTGAGATGATCAAAGATATGACCCGAAGGTCCAAAGTATTGCACGTTTTCTTTCTCATCATATCCAGCGATAGTCAACGGTTTCTGGACAGCCCTCTTTACACGCTTCTGCTTCCGGGAATTATCTACCGAAAACTCTTTTTCCCGGTGTTCCTGCTCTGCGTTCGACTTGAGGTCTAAGAACTCCTGGATTGACAGGGCACTCTTCCAATTCTTGTCTTTGCGCAACTTCTTGAAGCGTGGAAAGCGGAGGGTCAATCCCATACGGAACTGATCACTCACAGACACCGAGGCTGCCTTGACGCAGAGCACGACCGAGTCTGACGGCTTGATCCACATATCGGGTCTTTCATGCTGGGCATCTCCTCCCGCTAGCTCAATGAAGGTAGTCGGGGGTTTCTTCGGGTCCCATTCATTCCACTTGCCATCTGTATGGTGGCGCACTTCCTGGTAATCAGCGGCAGTGAAACCTCCGCCGACTTTGCAGAATGACCAGCACTTCATTGGGTCTGCACCCTGCGAGGAGTTTTGGTCATCAACTCGGAGACCGCACAAGAAGCTCGATAGGTTACCTCCTCTATGACCGGAGCCGTAGTATCCGCCAATGACCACTAGGTCGAGGGATTCACCAAACTCGGTCATGTATTCTGGCTTTACTTTCATCCAGTCATCGTGACGCTCGTTTAACCGGTATGGTGAACGAGGGTTCTTCAATACTAGACCTTCTGACGCCTCGGCCACTACTGTTCGCAGACATTTCTCGATATCTGCTACAGTAGTGGCTTCGTGGTACTCAAGGATCTCAAAGCGGCGATGAACAGGAACGACTGTCTTCTCCAGAGCGTTGCGACGGTCGCGAAGAGTGTACCGGGTGAGATCGGTCCCGTTGAGATACAGAATATCAAACACGCGAAAAAGAGGCCTTGGCCCATCGGAAAATGGATTGCGCTGTTCTGCCAGGGCGGCAGTCTTCAATGTACCAAATGGTACCGGGGCATCCTGCTTTGGATCCCATGTCACCATCTCGCCATCAAGAATGAGGCTCTGCACACCATCCACGAAGGCGTTTTCCAGATGTCTTGTCAAGGCTCCCTTCTCGTCGTATATCCCACTTCCATAGAGATATGTATATTCCTTGGCTTTCCGCGACCAGAAACGGAACCTGCGACCGCCTGGAATTGATTCATCCGGAGCCATATGAAGCTGCATACGCTCTCCGTCCATCTTTTCCTCAATCCAGAAGACCGGATCCTCCTCTGTCGGCCGCATTCGCGAAATCATCTTCTCAAACGAGTGCATCTGAAACTGTGCCAATTGAGGCTGGAAACACTGCATCAGCCTGATGCCGCGATCCTCCGCCTCGAGTCGGATATTTGGATCGTGCAACTCCCAGCAAACCCGGCGCAAGCTACTGGAGATACTGTACAGGTTCTCGGCATCTGGATGCCAGACGTTGAAGAGAGTACGCTCCGTAGCGCCGACCTTCATCTGGTGAAGAATAATTCGAATGAGCCACGTCAATTCGTCCGGGTTCATGCGCCGGTAGAGCTCTGCCAGAATATGTATTTGCTGGTCCTCTTTCGACGCAGCAGAGAGATCATCCAGTTTCTTGTTGACTTCTTCAATGGACATATCGCCCGGTTCGGTCCGCATTGGTCTCTTTGATATGACATCGTAGCAACGCCCGGCAAAGTCGCCCGCCATTCGCGCGGCAGATACTCCTGGGAGCTTCCAGTTCAGAAGGTTAGAAGCATCCTCTGATTCCTTGTTGATCTTCATAATCTTCACGAGCATTTTGCCAATGACCTTCTCTTTAATGCCGTACATGGGTCGATCTTTATCCTTGTCCGGTAAAATCAACCGGAAGGCAGGGTAGATGTCGTCCCCGACTTCCTTGCGCCATCGCGAAATGAAACGAGCGATGATGTCGCGTCGGAGCTCATATGGGTTCAAGCTTGTTGCGCCTTTGCCTTGAGGTCCAGCTTTCCGCCTTGCCAAGCTGGGACCCTGGGGTTTCTTTTTGATACCACTGAGGGGGTCGAAAAGGCTCAGATACAGATCATGGAATGGGAGTGTTGTGGCGCGATTATGAGGCCGATTGGGGTATCTGCGTTTTTGACCGGTTAGAAAGTTCAAGGCAAAAGTGATAAATGAGCAATTACTTCTCATCCAGGTCTTCCACCTCGACCTGGGTATTTTCAGGGACAATCTCGTCGGAATCCATGATGTGTAAACAGTTAAAGATGGAGAGGTGTAAGAAGTTCCCCGGATGATTTTAGGCAGCTCCGCGATAAGATAACGAGCTCGGCACGCACGTGTGACATCACCCTCACTGTACTCTAACTGTACTGTAGGTCTCCATACTGGCTATGAACTATATCGCTTCTGTGTTACAAGCAGTGTTCCAAAATAGTTTAGATATGAATGAGAAAATATTGTACATTTAAAATTTCAATGTGGGGTATCCTAGGATGATCTTCAACAAGCAAAGGGAATTTTCAGCACCCCTCCGTGTTTGCATTGCGGCTCTGCTCCCCTTCCGAGCCCCTTGACACAAGATCAGCGAGACGAGTCAGAATAGACACGAACCTCTTCGACTGACCCCAAGCGCTCAAACCAGAGAGAGTCTCACAGCCCACACGTAAAATTCTCTCTGGGCCCTCTGGCGCGCAAATATCTCCCACGCCCGTGACATTCCCCCTCATAGAGTGGCCTTCACGAACGAAGAGTTGCACCAGCTCATCGTCACATGGCCGGTCTAGATGAATAAAACTCGGTTCCTGCAATGGCTCATTTCGAGAGGCTTGAGTGTGTGGACTCGAGTCCTGGGATGTGTGGGCATGACATGAGCCGTAAGCCCAGAGGGTTAGAACTGCGAGGAATGCAGCAACCGGCTCATGAAATGCATTCGTGGAGTATCGTCTGACGTGCCAGAGGGTTACTCCAGCATGAATAATCGACAGTCGAGCTTTATATTGATCATGTTTGATCCAACGCCAGATGTACTGCCATTCAATAGCTTGATGTCTCTTGCTCCATCGTAGCTTGTCCGTAACAAGAGATGTCGCAAGTGCCCGAATTTCCCGGAAGGGTGCTAGCAAGACAAGTCGTGCAACATGGAGATGCAACACAGTGGGATGTTCCAGTCCGGCGGCTTTAGCGACGGTGCTATTAGCGGTCCAGTGGAGGATGTCTAAGCAATCGCAAGCACTGTTGCGCCATTTGGAGTATGATGGGATTCCAGGGAGCCAGACAGATCCAGTGGGAATTGCAGTCTCCCGAGACTGCTTCTTTGCAGTTGGGTTCCAGAATGATAGAGGTCGGCGGAAGTAATCACCTACTTCCCACATTCGATGATATAGAGCGTGGATGAGAAGGATGTGACTGAATTCGCCAATACCAGAGACAAGTCTCTTCTCGATGTATAGAATATGGACGGAATCATAAAGTGATTCGTTCACTGTCAAAATTAGCAAATGACCCAAGGTAATGGTAGAGATTGGGCAGTACATACCGCTAGATTGGTCCCTCAACTGTTTCCAATCTTCCATCGAGTTCGACTGCCAAAGTTTTTCATGAGCGGGCAACGCAGCTTGCCCGTCATCCAAGGACAGGAGCGGCCGCTCGTCAAGATAATAAGCAAGTGTGCAGTCCAAAAGCTTTCAGATAATGATTAGCAGAATTCCAAATGAATCTCTTCCAGACGAAGCTTACCCAAACACAGTAGCCGGTCCGCTTCCGAGTTTCATCATCGATCCATTTTTGCCACAAGACTTCTCCGGAAATCCTGCCTGACTCCTTCAGTGGTTTTGATGCAACGAGCAGCTTCTTATCCTCTACAAGACTGACAAGTTCTTTGAAAGCGCTCAAGGCAGATAGCTTATCTTTTTCAATGCCGCTATAGAACAGTCCAATACAGTTGAGCAGTATGGCCTGGAGTAGGCCCAGGGGAGTTGGTCCCGCGTGGCGTTTTCCTTTCTGTAGATTGTTAGTTGTGATGCTACATAGAAAGTTCATCAAGGGAAGAAAATAGACTTACCTCGACGTGTATGGCCCGACGGAGCATTTCATGAAAGGCGGCTGTGCACTGATCGGCATCATGGATACTAGAGCTGTGGCATCCGATGGCTAGAATAGCCAATGCCAGGATCCAGTGGCACTGATTCACATCGAACGTGGAAACATGGAAAATGGGATATACCGCTTGGAATGAATCAAAGTAGCAGGCAAGGTATCGCGTGCATTCTTCTGGTCTGGGGAAGTTCTCGGTCTCAAACATCTCAAAGAACGGATTGTCATTGCGGCAGAGTAAGAGGAAATTGCGATAAAGTTCATCATAAGTTGCGGCTTCGAGGGGTCGAATCGAATGCAGCACTTCTTCGGGGATTTTCTCCATGTAGACTTCCTGCACCCCCGGGAAGCCAAATCGACGTGTGTTGCTTTCGCTAAACGATTGCCCCGTGGGAGCTGGTAGGTCGGTTGAGGAGGTAGACCAGGGTGTATGTTTTTTCCTGTATCTTGGAAGCCTGGCACCACCGCCATCGACGTAGAAGTCGGCTGAACGCTTGCCCGAATCGACTGATTCCGCGTGCGGTGATGCCTCGCTACCAACATGGGAGTATCGCCTAGGACTTCCCATATCGGTACCTAGAGAAAGAGGGCCAGAGGGGGTATGGGTATTGTTTTCAGGGAACGAGGGGCTTATGTTGTCAGCGTTGATCACCGAAGGCTGCCAAGTGAATCGCGCTGCATAATTATCCGGAAGAGCACCTTGAGGGAAATGCTGCGGGGCCCTCGAAGACTGGGATTGGTCGCTTGCTGGACCGGCGAAGAACTCATTTGGGAGCCAATTGATCGTAGATAGCATCGAGGGATCAAAGATTGACGGGTCGAAACCTAATGCCATCTCTGGGTTTCCCGCCATGTCTATATCCATATCCACACCTGGGCCAGCCATTCCCGTCTCCACGTCTCTCATTTCGTGTACGAGATTAGCCGTGGTGCCTACGGGGAGCACACCGGAATTTGGAAGTTCACCGTAACCTGGATTGTATTCTCCATTCGGATACACACTCGGTGGTAAGGTGGGAGCATCGGCAGCTGGATTGGCAGAGGGAGTATAAAGTTGAGGATTCGAAGGACCTGCAACAGAGCCCCGCCCATCTGATGACTTTTTCTCTGAACGAGGGTCTGCAGGGCTTGCAAAGGGGTGTATTGATGCCCTGGGCGATGTCGGAGTATTATTCATTCCATTGATCGAGAAATGACCAAGTTGGTGAGAGGGAATATCATTGTTCATGTGGGTGACAACTGCATTATGTCCACTCGGGCGAGGTGACGGGTTTCGAGGCGACTGGGGTTCTACTTCCAGTGTTTCCAGGTGGAGAGTCGACGGTCCTTTCAAACTTCCATTGCGGAGTCTAGCTTTGGACCGTCTCTCCGTCGGATATTGACATTCGAGCGAGCGAGTATCACATCGTCCACATGGCATACCCCCGCTACATCGAACCCGGGCTGTCGCGCAGCTAAAGCAAGCCCTAAACGTTTTGACGGTGATGCGATGCGGGCGATCTTTGCCTCCCTCACCTCCGGGAGTATGGTGACTCAATTCATGTCGATGCAGGGTGTCGCTATATCCATAATTGCGCATGTCAGTATATACCGGCCTCGTTGCTGCCACTCGGCGGAAAAATTAAACCGCCACCTACGTTCTGGAGAAGTGTCGGCCACACTGTGCGCACTCGAATGGCTTTTCCTTGGTATGACTGCGCAAATGCCGCTTCAAATGTTCCGGACGTCGAAAAGTGCTCCTGCAGACAGTACATTGAACCTGGCCAGCGCCTGCACCCTGTTCGGCTCGGTCTCCAGTGGCGTGATTTGGGTCTTGCTCACGATCCACCGAGTCCCTTGCGGGGGAGGTTACGTCAGCTGTGAGATCGCCCACGTCCGCATGGTCAGTCTCAGTCTCCGAGAGCATGGCGGCTCCAGGGGGTGCATCCAGAGCAGATGCGGCATTTCTAAGGTGACGAAGAATAATTCATGCGATGCGCGAAAAGGAGGGGGAAAGGCCGGGGGGTTGGGGGGATCTGGGGGGATCTGGGGGATCACAGGCTATAAACTGAGAGAATCGTACAGTAGAATCGTAGAATGTCGACTGCCAATTGGAGAGGGATAAATTGGGACTCATCCACTTTGTCCACCTTGTACGATTGCGGAGAAACGCGAGTTGCGATTGGCTCATTAGGGGATTTAAACGGGCCGCCTCGGTTAAATTTGGGGAGATTTGGATCTGGGGAAGAAGTTCTTAACTGTTGTGAAAGAGTTGGTGGTTCTACTCTAAATTGGATAGTATAGATAGCTATGGCTATACTAATTATAGAGGCCTATTTGATTAGTCTAATAATCGATCACCAACCTTAGTACCTACTTTGATTAACTAGTATACACCTGAATCCTCCTGCTATATATGCTTTTCAAGGTTCGGATAACTAGAAGCTGGAATTGTCGAGATCGTCGAATAGCTAGCACGGCAATAAGTTCTCATAGTTACATTCCTCAGGATGACAATACCAATTAGGCTATCATTTCTCTGAATCCTAGCCGAACTCTTACATATGTATATATTCGTATATGACATAGTTACAGTTCTATAGTTCTAAAGGTGTCCAGGTCCAGCTGAAGCTGAAAAAACGGTGCCGTGCACGGGCCTTCTGCCTGTTGACAGCGTCATCTTTTGCCGTTCTCACCAGCTGCAGTGCAACCCGGAAAGTTTCGAGTCTTTCCCCATTCACCCCCCTCTTTAAAATTTTTTCCCTGTCTTTGGTCTCGCTGGATCGGTAACCGGGGAAATGAACGGCGAGATCGCCGCTTCCCCGGCCTCCCGAAACAACTCCGCGTTGCAAGGCGCCACGATCGCCTTCTCCAACTCCAAAGCATCATCCAATGTGGCCACACCACCCTCCGCTGCCGCCAGAGCCGCTGTATCTAGCACTCTGAACCGGCATGCCGAGCGTCGTCTCGAAATGGAGTCTGAGAATGCGCCTGAGGTGGGCTCCGTGAGGGACAAGATTGGCTTGTTCACTGCGAACAACAACCTACCGCCGCCGAGAGCCGTGTCGAGAGGACGAACTCCGCCGCCATCCGTTGGACAGATCGCAGCGCGTCTTGCCGTCGAGAGGTCTCCTTCGAGGGTACAGCAAGCCACGGCTGCCGTGGCTGCCGCCAAGATCACTGCTGCGAGAAGCGCAAGCAGACTGCAGTCGCAAGCACCCGAAGAACGACGAGAGCTACGCTCGCCCACTCCTATTCGACCCAGAGATACCGCTAAAGAGAACCCCGTCAATGCCATGCTTCGAGATGACCTGGCCCTTTCCGAGCCCGAATCGGAACCCGAATTATACAAGAAACCCCCGTCTCTCCCATCTCGCGCAGCAAGTGTCTGCATCCCGGCCACCAGCCCCCATCCCTCTGTCAGCTCTCGAATGACCACAGTCTCTCTCGATGAAGCAAAACCGAATCTTCCACCGCGGACCGCTCCCTCGCGGGCGTCTATGCGAAATCCGGTTCTCACCGGCACCCCGCTCCTACGCCCCTCTACACCTAGTATGGCTTCGGTATCAGGACTATCGTACCATAGTAGCTCGAGTGCGAATGAGACAGGCATGGACGAGGAAGCCCTCTCAAACGCGATTGTCGCATCCTCTCTGGCATCCGCACGAGCATCCCCTGCGACGAAGCTGGCTCCGCCGCCTCCTCCTTCACGACGACGAGCTCGATCACGGTCAATACTACAATTTGCACACTCGCCCAAGAGTGATCTATCACGGACCCCGAGTCCACCCAAGGGCATGCCGATGACGCTACGCGAGCTACGCGGCATGCCGAAGGCCGAGGAAGCCGACGCCCACCGCCGCCACAAGATGAACCTGCTCCACAAACACCCCCACAAGCATCATGAAGGGGATCGTAAACGATGGAGACGAGAAGTTACAGAGAAAGAGCGCAAACGCTACGAGGGCGTTTGGGCATCCAATAAGGGGCTGTTGATTCCCCCTGACCGAAGGAAACCCGGACTTGGGCTGAACGGGGCCGAGAAAGGCCCGCCTGCGTCGGACATGGTGTTGAACCTAGTGGCGCGAGAGATCTGGTCCCGCAGCCGACTGCCACCCGCCATGTTGGCGCAGGTGTGGGATCTGGTGGATAGCCAGCAGATCGGCCTTCTGACGAAAGAAGAATTCGTGGTTGGAATGTGGTTGATCGACCAGCAGCTGAAAGGTCACAAATTGCCCGTCAAGGTTCCTGAAACCGTGTGGGACAGTGTGCGGTATGTGACTGGCATTAAACTTTCATCCGTTGGGCCCAAGGGCTGAAGATCGATCGAGACTTGAAGAGTGTGGATTAGATGGGTTTTGGACCAGTACAAATTGTTTGACTCAGATCCAATGTGCTGTGTATGGAGTACGTTGTACTTGATTATGCACAGTACATCTGGCACGAAGTGTTAATGTCGGATTAGCGGCCGCAAGCCTGAACTTCCTATAGATAGAAGAAAACCCTGATGCGCAGGTCCGCAGTGGGGCTCTCGAAATAAGCTGATGAATCTGACGAACCTGTTGAACGTAGGTTGGTTATCTGAAGGTATTATTTCTTGTCTTATCCTGCACAGGAGTGTACTATAGTCGTAGCTTCTAGTTAGTGTGGATTCAAGCACATCCCAATTCGTAAATAACTCGGACCAAAGGAGCTTCAGACTTTTGCAAATTGATCCATTTATGCCAAGTTGGTTCAGGCAATTGACTATTCGCTACAGAAATCCAGTAGGTCATCCCTTGATCGCCTTCTCGAAGGCTCCACTGTCAAAGCTGAAAGCTGCCCAACAATGGACAAAGATACGTCGCAAGTTGGCCATGCTGATTGATCTACATGATCATTGGAGATCTAAAGTCAATATTCAGGCCCAAAGCCTGCAGTGCCAGGGTTTTTTGAATGTATAATGTCCCATCCATGAGTGGGAGTTGCATATTTTGGATGATTTGGGGATGAGACTTGCAAGGAAATCTGGTCTGGCCACGTGACTGCCGCATGACAGGAAGTGCTTCCCGACCAGAGAGAACAAAGAAAAAAAAAATGAACCTCATGGATTCCTCGAATCCATCATATTCATCAGATCTATCATGGTTACTTCCATCCCTGGCGACACGAGAGGCACGACAAAAAGAAAAGCTCCGCTGTAGGAAGTGACAAATTGGAAGTGTCCGCCGCACCGCGAAGCAAATCCCGAATCTCCACGGCTCGGGATTTGGATCACCAACGATCAAGCAATCAGCGCACCGCTTCTATATCAGGGCTCTTCTTCATTCTTCCCCGCGGGATTCTTCTGTGTCATCCGGGCTAAAACCCAACCACCAAAGAACAAGGTGCCAGCCCAGCCCCTCATTGCCCAAACAACAAAAAGAGGAAAAAGGGCAAAAGCAGTCAGCCAGCAAAAGATCCCGACTAGGAGGGCCTGGCGGGGGGAGTGAGCGGAGTATCGCCCCATGCCATCCCGGCTGTGTGATTCGCCATGGTCGACGCTTTTCAGAACGATTGCGGGCTTGTCGAGACGGCGCCTCGGCCAATTCGCAAGAAATTCGCCAAACCGCCCGTCAAAGTAGCTTGTTTGCCTTGGTGCGTCTTGAATGCCGACGCCTCCAATCGCCAATCGCCGTTGGCCCTGCGGAGGAGAGATTCGTTGCTAACTGTCGTCTCTAGTCGCGCTTCCAGAACGCGCTGTGGTGGGCAGGAACCCTGCTCCAATGTATGGACTTTGCATCCTTTCATTCTTTATGAGTCCCGTCATGTTCTCTCTATTTCCGGAGCACTTTGTTCCTCGAGGTGGAGCTGGCGGCTCGCACAGATCCCGCGGTAGATTGAACTACTAACTAAATCATCATTTAGTGTGTCGCCAAAGGCCGAAAATGCTCATACCTGCCCAGCAAACGGGGTGGGCCACGCAAGAAGAAGAAGCAAAAGGCCTCGCCCTCTCCAGAAGAAGAGGCGCCGCATGACGATGCACAGTATACTGTGGATCCCTCGGCGGATTTCGATGAGCGTACGAATTGCATGCCTAGCGATAACGTGTATATCCATATCACTAACAAGGTCACAGCGCCGGGGATGTTTACTCAAATCGACGTGCTGTCTCTACCGGGCGCAGGTTTGCGCCATCTGGACTTCCCACAGGTGGGCTCTCTATTTCAGGGCTTCTATGCGGGAGATGAAAGTCCGTCTCATGTTCATATGGAGGCTATACCGTCCCCAATGAGTACGACGTCATGTCGAGTGAGAACCTACGGGAGTGAACCAGAAATGTAAGTCCCATACTGCTTCATTCCCCTCGCAGGTTCCATATGGAATTCCTAACATGCAACGACAAGTTTAAACGCCTATTATGATTTCATCCATTCTTATTTCCCCATCTTGCCACCACGTGCATCGACACAATTTCAGGACCGACCTTTGCATTGTCCCGTCTCGCCGGGGCCATCATCAGAGCCGCTCATGATGTATAGGCCTCGTTCGCCGCTGAGTTTGGCGATATCAGCAATTCTGGCTCTCATCCCACATCCAGATGACCCGGAACCATCTTCAGTTGCATCTGTTCTTCAGCGAAGGACGTACGCGCATACATTTGCGCAATTAGCGAATTCTATCATTGAGACAGAATGTGATCTGGAATTGTCCTCCACGGATCCAGGTCAAGCATTATCAAGTGCACGGCCTTCCGTGAATCGAGAAAGGCTTCACCCTATGACTCCGGAGGACCTCGAGACTCTTTTAGCCTTGCTCATTCTCTCGGTATACGAATACTCACAACGGGGGAATCTTCTCAAGATGAGATATCGTGCCGGTCAGGCATTGGCTCTTGCTCTGGACAAGTCTCTTCATTCCTGCATGGATAATGATGAATATTCTGAAGCTCGGCGGAGAGCTTGGTGGATGACGGTAAATCACCTTGCATATTCTGTGTTTCATGGTGGCTCATATTCGTATAGTATTATTGCGTCATTCAAGGCTCTATTGTGAGCACTACCGTGAGTCTAATCTCTCAAGTTCGGATACACTATCTGTCAAGAGCGATCTCTAATTGAGTGACAGCCCCCGACGATAGTCATCAATGACCCACAGTTTACGACGCCATACCCACGTTTCGAATCCGACGCTGAGGTTTGTTCTCTATCTGCCGAATAGGTCTTGTTTGCTATCAGCCTGCTAATATATGTACAGGGCTGGTCCATTCTTATCCAATCACAACAAGTCCTGGTATCAGCGACTCAGTTCATCTCCGATCTAAATAAGAGTCTCACGTCACAAACGGGTCTACATTACATCTTTGAACGAATGCAGCAACTCGACTCATGGACCAACTCGGTGATTGTGCAGACAGATATGCTTCCATTGGTTTCTCCCGAGCCGGACTTTGGTGATCGCCGTGAAACAGTAACTGCCCAGAGTATACGAGCAATATCCCGGATCAAATTGTCAAGGTACACACTTTGTTTCCCTATATACTCTTGAAGCCATCTTCTAAGTCCATATCAGTGCACAAATCAAAACTCATCGCTTCCGAGCCTTCTCCGACATACCCATCTTCATCAAAAGACACTGCGACCTAACAGCCGCCAACCCAAGCAACACACCAACAGAGTTACCAACAAAACCCGCCATCCAAGCCCCAGGAATCAAGAACGTCTCCTGCTCATGCAACAACCTCGACCACTTCCAACGCGCCGCATCAGCTGAATACATGACCCCCTCCGACTCCTCAACCTCATCCGACATCCACCCCTACATCCCCCAATACCCACAATACCCCTTCGCATCCGGATTCCCCTACAGCCCACAACACTCTGCAAAGATCTGTCTACGATCTGCACTCACCATCTCCCGCATGTTCGAGGCTTTACCTTATCCACAGCCATTATCTGAGGGCGGACAACAGGCACAGCATCAATCGGGTCAGCCCCTGCCTCGAACAATGCCTTCTTTTGCGTGCTGTCTTATGCAAAGTAGTTATGCGATGTTCATGATTTTCTACAAGGCGCGCGTGGCAAAGCAACTCTCGCCGGATGTCGAGAGTGAACTTGTGAGTGATTCTACAGAACAGCTTGTGGAAGAGCTAAGGTGGGGCCTGGAGCGGATTATTGCGGCTGTCTCGAATTATTCGTTTGCTTTTGAGGCGTTGGACGGGATGCGAGGTTAGTTTTTTTCCATTTCAATTTCCCTTCTTGCCTTCTGGTTCGTTATCATTTGCTGACAATGACAATCTCTCAGACGAAATTCAGGGTGCATATCAAACGGCGTTCCCTACTGCATCTGTTTAGCGGATTTATCTACGCTGTCTTGTCTTTTCATTTGTTGCATTTTATGCGAAGGACCTCGAGTTACTTCCTCCCCACCCCCCTTCTCTCCACTACTTACGACTTCAAGAAAGGCTTTTTCTGTACACGGCGCAATCTCCCTGGTTCAATTCTCTCTCTTATGATACATATATCTATCTCGGAACAAACCATAATAAACACCGCGTACACAAATTGTCAAAATCTCAGATCTAGCTAAATAGCCGTAGAAGGGAAAACAAAGAAAGAAAGAAAGAAAGCGAAAAAATGATTGACTGGGGGGAATAAAGCAGAGGGAAGTGTATATTTCCTCTATGATGCCGCTAAATTGGAGAAAGAAAATCGCTAAACCTGGTAAGAAAAACACCCAAATCCATGATCCTGTCCATGATAAACCTTTAGCAAGAAAGCAAAGCCATTCTTTGCAGCGCATGTTACAGCTTCGACCGGATACCCTCGAGTCGAAACTTGACATCCTTCAAGACTTTACTCGACGGATTCCAGTCATCGAATTGGCGAAGTAGTTCCATGGTCTCTTCGTGTAGCTCGCGCCTGACGTATTCTTCTTCGAGGAGACCGCGCATAGCGAAGGGCAAGATATATGGGTTCGGGGAAACAGCGGGGCTGGATCGTTTGATGCTCAATTTGGCATCTGGGACGGAGGATGTTTCTAGAGCAAATTGAATAGCCATGCTGGTTATGAGTGTTAGTATCGGTGCGGGAACGGGTATATTGGTGGGAGACTTACTAGTAAACGGCTTCATCGTCGTACAGGCGGGAGTGTCCCTCGCCTGTGTACAGACTGCCGGCCAATGGACTGCTCAGTTCACGGATCAAGCCGTGATCTGGGATGCCGAGGTTGCGTAATTTAAGAGCGAAACCAACAAGGTGGGACAGGCTAGGCAGAGATATTAGTTCCGGGGCAATGGTGGTGCTCTGCTTGATGCTTACAAGCTTGGAGCATGGACCCTCCCATCTACAAACACAGAGCGGTAGATGTATGGGTGAGCTACCGTTGAGAATAAGGATGACTGTCAGATATGGTTAGTTGAAAGTCCTAGCAACAGCATATATGACAAACATACCTCTAAGGAAACAAGCTGATCATCGATGCTTCCAATATAAGATATGCGAACGCCGAAATCAAGAGCGCGCTTCAAAGCAGTCTCGTATTCTTTGGAGACCTTGCTGAAGGGTAATTCGAAGTCAAACAGCTCTCCTGCAGATCCGCTGATCCACCGGGACCGGTAAGACGAAAATGGACCCATGTTAACGCCAGCCATAGCACAGACTCCCACACGGGAAGCATTAACACAGCCAAAGGAAATCAGCTTCGCAACCAGCATGATTGAGACTGGTACGCCTTGACTGTGGCACGCCACTAGGATAAAATCGGCCTTGCGTATTTCTTCCATCCAATTCAGAAGTAGCTTCCATAACAAGTCAACCCGCTCTGCGATACGGCCTTCACCTTCCAGCGCGATCTTCCCTATCTCACAGGTATAGCCATGATCTGCCGTGTATTTTCGAATAGCCTCCGCAGCCATGTTCGAGAATCGGATAGATGTGCCCGTAGGCTGTCCAAGCACGCTCCGAATCAACGGAGCAGGGAAATAGCCATGGACGCCTATGGCTAGGGCTCGTTTAATGCGAGGTGGCTCTTCAATTCGAGCCACGTGGTTATGCTCGGGGCCCTTGGTGTAATGCAACAACCGGCTCAGACTCTGCAGCAACGATGGTGACTCCTCCATGGCAAAAGTGTCTTCGAACTTTGGAAGTACTTGATTCGGCAGAATTCTTTGTAATTGCTTTGATGCTGTAACGTCGGCTGGTCTCGGCTCGACGGGTGGCGTGGAAATAGCTTCGACGGCGGACACGGTTCCGTCTTTCGTACGGCCATCTTTGGACGGTTTGACTTTCAAGCTTCCCTTCTTGGTGACGTTGACATTAGTCTCGATGGTTGGCTCGAGTGAGGTCGGTTGGTTTGTTGTTGTATCCGACGTCACTGTCGCTTCCACAGCTTCGACTTCTTGAGGTTTGCCTGGAGTAGCGTCCTTGGAACTATCTTTGGACCAGAAAGACCAACCCGAGGACTTTGTTGTTCCAGTAGTGGTTTGTGGAATAGGAGGCGCATCTTCTGGCCGCTTTGAAGGATATTTCGGCGCCATATCCAAATCCTGGTCTTTGGTTATACTAGTATCTCCCTGTGATGGCTGGGTCGGCCCCGTCGCAGGCTGTTCCTCCTGCTTATTTGCTGGACCCACCCCGTACCACATCTGTAGCCACGACCGTTTTTGAGCTCCTGAAGTTGTTTCGATTGTATCTCCACCGTGCACTGATGTTTGCTCCTGCTCGTGATTCTGTTGAACCTCTTCTCCACTGGTGTCGACTGCGATTGGATGGGGTTCGGCTGGCTTTGTAGGTGGGTTCTCAACAGATGTCTCTACCTCTGCTGCAGATTCCGGACCACTCAGTTTGTCCTTTTCTGCTAGCCCTGACTTATATATCCATGAAAACCATCCGGTAGACTGCTCAGTTGGCGTTTGGGTTGCTTGTAGAGGATTGGGCTCAGTCTCAACGTTCTCAACGATCGGCTGTTGTCCTTCCACAGATTTCTCCAGAGGTTTCAAATTATTTGGTTCCGGTGCCTCTTGATTCGGCGTTGTCTCTCCAGCTGCAGGTGTTTCAAGGGTATCCAAAGCTGTTGTAGAAGCTGAACCGTCCGACGCAATGTTAACTCGAGTGGTAGTGACGTCGGCAGGAAGAGATCTAGTCGATGCGCCGGCTTTCTTAGTCAACTGTATCGAAGGATGGCGGTTTTGTCTGGGCGAGTCGAGAAGAGAGGCTGAGGAGTTCACAACGCTAGAAGCTACGTTTTGCGCGACCGATATGCTCTCACGGGCAACCTCGGTAACTGGAGCTGCCTTGGACGTACGCGAGATAGCCGACCATGATCCTGGGTACCAGGTCTATGGGGAAGAAATAAGTCATTAGCTATATAGTTGTGAGGCATCAGCTTTCTGATTAGCTCCGACATACCGTACGGCTCTGTGTCTGGGAGTCTGAGCGGTCTCGGGCTGCATTGTTCGGAGACGCGGGGGATGGTGAGTCCGCGCCAGAGGGGCTGGCTTTCACTCTCTTGCGAGATCCCTTGGTGGTCATGGAGGCGGGAGTAATATCATCAGGAGATCTGGATCGCTCTAGAAGAAGAATACAAATCTCAAAGACAGATCTTGGGGAACTACCACCAAGCGCCACGAACCGGGGGGTCTGATATCACGCACGTCACATGTTGGCCGGGTGCCTGGTTTCTAGCCTCAGGCCCCAACAATTCGTTGATGGGTTGGAAGGCGGTGAGCGATAAGTTCGACTTTTTTTTTCTCTCCATCAGCCGCCAGAGTAAAAGTATACAACCTCCGACGTTCTTTTATCTACATTTGCATCCAGGGCAGTTAGGTCTTTGATAAGACCGCCCGTGATTCAAAATGGCGATTCAGAAGAAGGTGAGTTCTAAGTGTGTCTTTCTTGGTGACTACCTGTACTAATTGGCTCCCAGCACGGAAAAGGTCGTTTGGATAAATGGTATCGCCTGGCCAAGGAGAAGGGCTACCGTGCTCGTGCTGCGTTCAAGTTGATCCAGTTGAACAAGAAGTATGGATTCTTGGAGAAGAGCAAGGTTTTGCTTGATCTTTGTGCGGCCCCAGGTGTAAGTGCTTCCTGCACGATTCTATCCTTCAAGGCGGTCTCATCTCTAACAATACCACAGTCGTGGTGTCAAGTGGCTGCGGAATGTATGCCTGCACAGAGTATCATCGTCGGTGTCGATCTAGCTCCCATCAAACCTATCCCTCGAGTCATTTCCTTCCAGAGCGACATCACCACCGAGAAGTGTCGTGCTACGATTCGATCGCATCTGAAACACTGGAAGGCTGACACTGTGCTTCACGACGGTGCGCCCAACGTTGGTACAGCCTGGGTTCAGGATGCTTTCTCCCAGGCCGAACTTGTGTTGCAGTCGTTGAGATTGGCTACGGAGTTCCTGTGTGAGGGCGGAAACTTTGTCACTAAGGTCTTCCGATCCAAGGATTACAACCCTCTGCTGTGGGTCTTCAAGCAGCTGTTCCAGTCGGTTGAGGCGACCAAGCCCCCTTCGTCGCGTAACGTCTCCGCCGAAATTTTCGTCGTCTGCCGTGGCTACAAGGCGCCCAAGCACATCGACCCCAAGTTCCTTGATCCCAAGCATGTCTTCGCCGAGTTGCAAGATGCCACTCCCAACTTCGAGGCCAAGGTCTTCAACCCAGAGAAGAAGAAGCGAAAGCGTGAGGGTTATGAGGAGGGAGACTACACTCAGCACAAGGAAATCCCGGTTACTGAGTTCATCAACACTACCGATCCCATTGCCATCTTGGGTGGATACAACAAACTGAGCTTCCAGCAGCCCATAGGTGGAGATCTTGCCATGTCTACTTTGAATAGACTCGAGGAAACTACAGACGAGATCCGAACTTGCTGTGAGGATCTCAAGATCCTCGGTAAGAAAGAATTCCGCAACTTGCTACGGTGGCGTTTGAAGGTACGGGAGAAGTTCGGCCTCGCCGTCAAGAAGAAGCAAGGGGAGGATGGCGAAGGCGAGGAAGTGGCTGAGGTCGCCCCAATGGACGAGGAGTTGGCGATCCAAGAAGATCTCATGCGCATGCGCGAGAAGGAGAACACCCGCACCAAGAAAGAGAGACGCAAGGAGAACGAGAAGAAGCGCAAAGAGATTGTCCGCTTGCAGATGCACATGACCACTCCCATGGATATTGGTATGGAGCAAATCGGACCCGGAGGAGAAGACTCTACATTCTCCCTCAAGCGTGTGGACCGACTAGGTGCCAGAGATGCCGTGGTCAATGCCCGCGATGTGCCCGTTGAAAGCGAGAGTGAGGACGAGTCTGACTCGGACGAGGATAGCGACGATGATGGGGACCGTCTGGAACGGGAACTCGATGGCATGTACGAGATGTACCAAGAGCGCATGGAGGATCGTGACTCGAAATTGCGCGCCAAGAAGGCTCGCAAGGACTACGAGGCTGATGAATGGGAAGGCTTCTCCGAGGACAATAAGAGCGACGACGAAGAGGAGGAAGAGGAAGAAGTCGACTCCGACGATGAACTCTCTGGGGATACTGTGCCCAAGTCCGGCAGCCTTTCCAATCATGCTTCTATGTTCTTTGACCAAGATCTCTTCCAAGGAATAGGAGAGGAAGAGGATGATGACGAGGAGGAGGAGGAGGAGGAGGAGGAGGAAGAAGACGAAGAAGCTGTGGAAGAGGATAGCGAAGAGGAAGATGTCCCCGCCGCTACATCCAAGTCTAAGAACAAGAAGGAGCCCAAGAAGAAACAGGAGTCCGAATGGATCGACTCCGACGAAGACATCGAGGAGCCCCAGGATCCGCGCAAGGCTAATGGTCAGCTGGGTAAGTATCTTCCCGCACTATATCGATATGCATGTCCCCTGTTACTAACATTTACCTCACAGATATCGATATCATCACTGCCGAGGCTATGGCTCTTGCACAGGCGATGGCTTCCGGTGAGAAAAAGTCACAGGATATCGTCGACGATGGCTGGCATCGCTATTCGTTCCGTGACGTCGATGGTTTGCCAGAGTGGTTCCTTGACGACGAGGGCCAGCACAGCAAAATCCAACGGCCTATCACCAAGGCTGCTGCGGCTGCCATCAAGGAGAAGCTGCGCGCTATCAACGCCCGTCCCATCAAGAAGGTGATGGAGGCCAAGGGCCGCAAGAAGTTCAAGGCCGCTCAGAGGCTGGAGAAGCTGCGCAAGAAGTCTGCTCTTCTGGCGGATGACGAGGCTCTGAGTGAGCGCGACAAGGCGCAGGCCATCTCGAAGCTGATGGGCAAGGCCACCAAGAAGAAGCCCAAGCAGCAGGTCAAGCTGGTTGTGGCAAGAGGTGCCAATCGTGGTATCTCTGGTCGTCCTCGTGGTGTGAAGGGCAGGTACAAGATTGTGGATTCTCGTATGAAGAAGGATATTCGGGCGCAAAAGCGACTGGCGAAGAAGAAGTCATGATTGATTTGTGCATAGTGTATAGATTAGACCAAAATTTGGATGATACCCGAGTGCATTAGGGGTCGAAGAATAGCAATTTGTTTTCCAAATGCAAGCAATTTTAGTTGTATAATATTATAGTGTAGTTAGTCGAAGACCTTGCTCTAATTGCTGCTACTACTATTTTAAGGGTGTAGCAGTTGCAGCCCGAGTGCCGACGGAGTAACTCTCCCGCACAACTGTAATTTGCGCGCCAAGACGAACCGTGACCGCGGCGGTGGTTTCCCCGAGTGGCGCTGCTTATCGATTACCCTCGTGGAATCCAACTCGTCTCTCTCTTCTTCTTCTCTCTCTTCTTCTCTCCTCGTCCCTATTCGGAACTTCTCTATATTCTTCGGGGCTTTTCTTCATTTAAATACGGGCCTTCCCCACCCTTCATGTTTGTCGCGTGCATACGTTAGCGTTTCAGCATTCTTTTCTTGTCCATACTCGTCCGTCTCTATCCGCATTTTTACCCCCCCAAACCCCGATGGGCTTTTTCGACCACCTCCAGAAAGGAGGGGCTTTTTCGCTACAGGCGAAGAAAACACAAGTTCGCAAAGTCGTTCAAACAAAACCGGCTGCCCTCACGAGGCCGGCCGCGCAAACTGCCGATTCTCGATCCCCTCGAGTCCCGTCCGCGTCAGAACGGAGCCGCAAGGCGCACGCGCTCAAAGCCCGATCGGTTTCGAGTGACGCAGACTCCCGCCCCTCCAAGCGACTGACGACCCCCAGCCGCCCACGCAAACGACCGACACCGGAGACGCGCCTATCGAGTGACGACGACGATGATGTTGGCGACAGCGATACTTCCTTCGAGGTGCGCAAGCGTGCGCGGACAAGCGCCAGTGCGGAGCCTGATCCGGAGCGGCGCATTCGCTCCGTGAAGGCTTTCTCGGAGGAAGGAAGTCGCCCTTTCAAGATGGTACATGCTGCCGATATTACATCAGGCCAGAAGGCAGGAAAATTCAAGCCGGCCTTTGGCGCCGCGAGCAAGCCGAAGGAAATTCTTTTACAATACCCCAGTGCTTGTCAAAAAGAAAGGTATGTGTGCCCAAGTGGCCAGCTTGATATTGAAGAGACTGACCAATCTGACTCCTGGAGCAGATTCGACTCCATGGTTCCTAGAGATAACGATGAATTCCGGCCTATCGACGATATTGTCCAGGTGATCGAGACCGTCGCCGACAATTACATCCCGATCGAAGAGGCAGAAGAATTCAACGACGAGACAACTGGCATCAGGCGGAGACTGCGCAGGGCATTGGCAGTGACATCGGATGCGCAGTTCCGTGAGGCAGTGGATGATTATAATAAGGCGGTTGAGCGGTTGAGGCTTAGCGGCAGCTTGGCGAAGACTTTGGATGAAACTCAGCGCATCAACCTACCATGGGTTGAGCGAATTCTCAACCAAACCTATGCCCGCACGGTGTCCCCTCGAGTCGAGTCTTTGCGGCAGTATGAGAACGGCACGGACAACGTTTATGGCGAACTTCTGCCTCGATTCATCAGCAACATCTTCAAGGAGACGAAGTTGAAGTCGGGCCAAGTGTTTGTCGACCTTGGCTCCGGTGTGGGCAACGTTGTCCTGCAAGCCGCGCTCGAAATCGGCTGTGAGAGTTGGGGTTGTGAGATGATGGCCAATGCTTGTGATTTGGCAGAGTTGCAACAGGCCGAGTTCAAGGCCCGTTGCCGACTTTGGGGAATCGCGCCAGGCAAGACACACCTTGTTCGGGGTGATTTCCTCGAGCAGGATAGCATCATCAATGTCTTGAAGCGGGCCGATGTGGTCCTCATCAACAATCAGGCATTCACACCGCAGCTCAACAATGAGCTGATCAACCATTTCCTTGATATGAAGGAAGGGTGCAAGATTGTTTCCCTGAAGTCTTTTGTCCCTGCCGGCCACAAGATTCAATCTCGCAATCTCAACTCTCCTATAAACCTCCTGAAAGTCCAGCAAAAGAACTACTGGTCTAACAGTGTCAGCTGGACCGATGTGGGTGGCACATACTTTATTGCCACCAAGGATAGTTCGCGCTTGAAGGCTTTTATGGACGACTCCTTTTGAATGACGAGGTAGCACTCAACGTGCTCCGCTCCGCAAATGCATGACTTTGGACACCTGCACACTTGTTTATAAATTGTGCTTTGGTTCCGTCCTGTACATTACCGTTTTCCCTTTCTCTTGGATATATCCCTTGGTTCATTGTGTGATACCAATTCAAGTTGTATAAACATGTTTCTTACCATCTTTGTCATGGTAATATAAAGACAAGGCCTGTTCAGGTATTCTGTTTCAATGTACATCTATTCGTAGTCATCTAGGGTATTGGAAAGCAAGTATCTGCGATATCCCGTCCTAGGGAGGTCTGGCCAAGATTAGGAGAATTTGGATGCATCATTCATGGCATCTGCTTCCTTCCCCATTCTGGCCATCCATCGATCAACAAGCTCTTTGTTCTCTCGCTGAAGCTCCTTTGACTTCTTCTCAGCCATATTAAACTCGAGGTTGAGCGATGCCAACTCGGCTTGGAAATCCTGTGGCAGTCGAGTCAGGATATGTCAACAACAGCGCATTACCCAAAAGCTTTGCTATCACGCGAGATAAACCACCTACCTCCAGTAATTTCGTTTTCTCTCGTAGCTCCTCGTCTCTGTCTTTCAGGCGTTTCCCTAGAATGGCTTTCTCACTTTCCAACGTGTCGAGGCGCCGACCATCTCGGTTGCTTTTCTTACGCAGCTTCTCAGCTTCTATGTTCAGCCGGTTCAACTGGTCTTGCAAATCAGTTCGCGACCTTTGAGCCTCGGACAAGTCCGCCCGGGTAGTTTTCAATAGATCTGTCAAAGATGGTCCCGGCTCAGATGAAGGCTGTCTCTTTGGCACCGTCCCAGGCGTGGGAGAACCGGACTGTTGAGATTCATCGAGAGCGACCGAGGATCTCCTACCAGCTGCAGGATTGGCGCCCGAATCTATGGGAGCTGCCAGCTTGGCAGTGCGATCTGCGAGGCGGGTATCTACCGTTGTAGACGATATGTCAGTAAGTAAATCAGCTGCACGGGAACCTTCGCAGCTAGGCACGAACAGGCATCGTAGAGCGCGACGTTGGCCTTTTCCCTCTGATCCCGGACTGCCAGCGCAGCCAGATACTCCTCTCTCCAGTGGGGCATCGACCTTCCCGAGAGGTGAAGGGTGGCGATCAGGGGAGTTGAGGAATGTTGTCGGATGCGATGATGTCGGGCGGGAGCTTGTCCAGTAAACTACAGACCACAGACGGGTAATTCCTACTATCTCGTTATCAGCACTGCCCACCGCCCGCCCCCCCCTCTCCACCGCCCGAGGATCATGCATCATTGGATCCTGCTGCAACCCAACTCCGACTCCAACTCTCATTTTGGACCTCGCGACCTCTTGCCTCCCTCGATATTCCCATTTTGGCTCGCCCTCTACAGGCTCTTTTATACCCAAAGATCTATTTACAGATCATCTTCCGGTGATCTGTCTCCATTTTACTCCGGAGTCCCTGAATACAGACCGCTACCATGGCGTCACGGAAGAAGGTTCTCCTCAAGGTACGATCTCCGCAGCAGCTCCGCGTGACACCCAGATGCTTCTCCTTACCGGCCCCATGCTAACCTAACATCCTCTACAATAGGTTATCATCCTTGGCGATAGCGGCGTCGGCAAGACAAGCTTGATGAACCAATATGTGCGTGCTTCCCCGACTTCTCGATGCCGCCCGTTGGCGCCGAACCTCCCCTCATAGCAGCTTCGCTGATATAACAATTACTGCTGCGTATAGGTCAACAAGAAGTTCAGCGGAAGCTACAAGGCGACTATTGGTGCCGATTTCCTGACCAAGGAGGTCCTTGTCGATGACCGGTTGGTGACGATGCAGGTATGGAACTTCCGAGGCTCTACTAAAGGCAGCTTTTAGAACCCATAATTGACTGATTCTTGCGCAGATTTGGGATACCGCCGGCCAGGAACGGTTCCAGTCCTTGGGCGTCGCATTCTACCGAGGCGCCGACTGTTGTGTGTTGGTCTACGATGTGAACAATTCTAAGAGTTTCGAGGCGTTGGACAGCTGGCGGGATGAGTTTTTGATTCAGGCTAGCCCCCGCGATCCGGAGAGCTTCCCCTTTGTGAGTATACTAAGCCGTCGTTTCATCTGAGTCTGGGATGGGCAATTTCACCGTCCTAGGGGGAGCGCAAGAGAGTGTCCAATGCTAACAGCTGTGGACAGGTCGTTATTGGCAACAAGATTGATGTGGAGGAGAACAAGCGGATGATCTCTTCGAAACGGGCCATGACATTCTGCCAGTCCAAGGGCAATATCCCCTACTTCGAGACCAGCGCCAAGGAGGCTCTCAACGTGGAGCAGGCATTCGAGGGTAAGCTTCGAAGAATCGTGCACCCCATGATCTTGCGCTCAATTTTAGCTAACTTGGCCTGCTTCTAGTTATCGCCCGCAGCGCACTCGCCCAGGAAGAGGCGGAGGAGTTCAGTGGTGAATTTAGTGACCCGATCAACATCCATCTGGACAATGAGCGCGATGGCTGTGCCTGTTGATACCCTTGCCCTATACTCCCATGACGTTTTGAGCGACTGTTCCTCTGGTTTTCCTCCTATCTCCTTTTTTTCTTTTCTCTTTCCAACATACTATGCTCGGTGGTATTCTTTTCTTCTTGGGTGTTCCTGCCTGTAGAGAAAGCCCTTGGTTTTTGGCTCATTGGATTTGTTTCCTGTAGATGTTCTCAGTGTGATTTGATTTGTTGATTAGGGCAGCAATTAATTATTGATTTCGATCTGCTCTACCAAACACTGCGGGTTCCAGTTTCAGGCCCTTGATGCTGTCATAGTTTCATGTATCATCGCACCAATAAGTGTTCTAGTAAAACATTTCACCATGACTGAGCGCAAAATTGAACTTAACTTTTCAAGGTCACTCCAAGTCCTGTCTAAGGTGAATATGAAACTGAATTGACAGGCAACAGCCAATGTGATCTACGGAGGGTAATATCAAGGCCCTCGTGATGAATCCAAATCCACTCTGGTCACGGACTCCGGGTAAGGGCCCCGCCCCCATGAAGAACGGCCTTCTTATCGCCGATCCTCATCCGCACAGTGCTTGGCAACACTACCCTCCTTGCGCACCCTCCTCCTGCCGGACAGGAAGTCGTTCTTTAAGACCCTCAGAAGAACGTCTGCTTCAGGCAAACCCTCGCGATATAATTGCGCTGCAAATGTCCGCAGTCCGTATTGCTTATGCGATCTGGTGATACCAGGACGACTGTGCCTCGATCTGACCGACTCATACCGTGTCATACCGTGCTCTCTTACTCGACCCTCGTGCCTCACAATAAAATACGTCTAGCCTGTGACTATGGCTACAGCAACCGATGTGCCAGCCCCGAAGGTGCTTGGCGTAGCCAGGCGAACGTTTGGCATGGCCCTGCTATTGCTTGTGGTGGTTCTGTGGACAGCCTCAAATTTCTTGGGAAGCGTACGTTCGCAATTTCTCCCCGGTGCTGATAAGGCACATATTGGCCTTTACAACAGAGGTATAGATTCTAACATTCAGATACTAAATAGACCATCTTTGCCGATAAAACCTATCCCAAGCCCTTCTTCGTGACCTACATCAATACTTCGCTCTTTACTCTACCGCTTTTCAGCACGCTTATCACTCGGACATGGGGTCTATGGCGAAGCAAGAAGTTGTCTCAGGTTCACTCGTTCCGGAGCTGGTTGCAACACATGGACTCTGATGATCCCAAGCATGAGGAGCAGAGTATGTTGCGCTCTGGGTCGTTTGACGATGATACTGGGCGCGATCATGAAATTGACAGCCTGGAGTATTCGCGATCGAAACTGGATGATGAAAATGCAAAGTTGGGACTGCGCGCAACTGCTAAGCTAAGCTTAGAGTTTTGCCTTCTATGGGTATGATTTATCGTGATCTTGGGAAACGGACTAAGCTAACTTGATGTAGTTTGTTGTATGTCATTATTTGTGATACCCATGGGTGATCTTTGATCTCAAGGTTTGATGAACTAACTTTGGACCGTATAGGCAAACTATTTCGCTATGGCGTGCCTTCAGTTTACGACGGTTGGAAGTACAACTATTCTGACTTCTACCAGTGGTAAGTCTTCACAAACACCCTGAAGATCACGAGTGTTGTCTTTGAAATACTAATAATCCCTTAGGTGTTTGGACACTCGTCTTCGGCGCCATGATCGGAGTGGAGAGATTCACCCTACGGAAGTTCCTAGGAGTCGTCGCTTCGCTAATAGGAATCATCCTTATCTCACGGGTTGATCTCTCAAAGCCAGAGACAGGCGATGCCACGGCAGCCGGTAACGGGGGAAGCTCTTTCCCCCACAAGACGCCCACCGAGATTGCCATTGGTGATGCCATGGCTGCATTCAGCTCAATCATGTACGGTGTGTATACGATTGTGATGAAGAAGCAAGTGGGTGATGAGTCGCGAGTGAACATGCCACTGTTCTTTGGATTGGTGGGATTCTTCAATCTTGTCCTCTTGTGGCCTGGATTCTTCGTCTTACACTGGACTGGGGTGGAGACATTTTCACTACCAGAGACGCAACGAGTGTGGACTATTATCCTGGTATGGCAACTCCTCTTTACTTCGCCCCCGATAGCGTCACATGACTGCTGCACCCACCTAGTCGATGTGTAACTAATTCTCTTTATTCTAGGTCAACTCACTCTCGTCGTTCATCTCCGACATTGCGTGGGCTTACGCAATGCTCCTCACCACTCCCCTTGTAGTAACAGTCGGCCTAAGCCTGACTATTCCACTGTCCTTGGTCGGCCAGATGTTCCTGCAATCCCAGTACGCATCCCCAATATACTGGCTCGGGGCAGCGATAGTATTCCTCTCATTCTTGGTCGTCAACCACGAAAGCAAGTTCTCAGAAGAAGATGGCGTCCCCGGAGAAACAGGGAGACCCTCATCGGGGGAGTATGAATCCATCCCCCGAGAAGAAGATATGCGATAGATTTGGACGGAGACTATTATTATGAGAAACTTCACTTTTGCACACACTTTCGGTTCAAGGCCATGGCGTTTGATACAATACTCTGCATTTGCGTTTCTGTTCAATCTTGACTTGCATGACTCGTACCTACAGTAGACTCTTCTACATTCTGACGTGGGCGATTACAATTCATCGAAGTGCGCATATTAAATCCCTATGACTGTTTTTTTTTTTATCTAGACCGTTGAAAATCCAACAAAACACCACAAAACAGTCACAATTCGGTACTTATGTATGCACTCATCCTTGTTGGTTGCTTTTTCGCAGAGCACAGCGACTAACGTAACTGTTCTAATCCCTGCACTGACCAATCGTTCTGGACGCGGCAACGGGGAACCGAAGCGCCAACCTGTCCAACGATAGTGAAGCGAGCAGCCTCCATTCCACTCGCTGGCAGCATGCGAGAGCTAATGCACTCGTCTCCTGTTGGTTTTACGTGTCGGTCTTTTTCTGGGGCTGAGCTTGCTAGGCTGATCATGAGGCTCTCTACAGCGCTCTACAGCGCAAGTTGCGATTGTTTAAATGAGGAGAAGGAAGGGCAGTTTAGGTCTTCTTCCTATTTTATTTGATTCATTTTCAGTTCTTCTGTTTGATCTTGAAGCTGGCACGATGGTTGAGTTAGACGAGTTTAAATCCAGACATGAAGCCGTCAAGGCCGTCGAGCAGGACAAAGATAAGATTATTGAGGTTTGAACTCTGGCATACTCACGTACCAAATAATGATGCACTGACTTGAGGAACTGTGTGTAGGACTTGATGGGCGAAGTCAAACGCCTACAAGACGCTATTTACCACGAGAAAGATGACTTGGAGAATCAGCGAAAGCTTGTTCAGGCTTTCAAGTCGGATGCTAAGAAGCATCAGTCCGAGACTGAGGAGATGAAACGTAACCAGGTATGTTCTGCCTCGATTTATTCCAGGCTTGAGTATCTTATTTCTGACATGATGAATCTCGTAGGCGAAGCTCAGTTTTGTATCTGTTCTCATTGACGGTGATTGTATGAACGTGAGTTCAAGCCTGTCTTTACTGTCAAGTCATATACCCAGTCTTGCTGGATCTCGTTACTTACCTGGCCATATAGTTCAACGATGAATTTATCCAAGATGGACAGAAGGGAGGACATTCAGCGTCTCGAAGCCTGATCGAGAACGTTGACCGCTACATCCAAAACCTCTATCCCAATGCAAGTTCCAATGTCCAGTATAAAATTCGTGTCTATGCGAACGTACGCGGACTAGCGAAGACATACCGTGAGACCAAAACTATATCCGAAGATGGGACATTGCTGTCCTTCATTCAAGGATTCAATATGGAAGATGTGCTCTGTGATTTCGTGGACGCTGGTGATGGGAAGGAATGTTCTGATGTTAAGATTCGAGGTAAGTTCTCTTCGTCGAGGTCAAGAATAAGCTAATTAAATACTGATATGCTGCGCATAGCCCAATTCGAACAAGATATCATCAACATACACTGTCTACACATTATATTCTGTGCATCCGCCGACAACGGCTACGCCCGTATACTAGGCCCTCATCGCAACTCGAATACCTCGAAAAATCAAATCACTCTCATCGAAGGTCCACCATTCGCACGAGAGATCAGAGAACTCGCACCATCGTTTGCAACAACCTCTTTTCCCGAGGTCTTCCGTTCACAAAAGCTGAGCAGACGCATCTCATTCAGTACTGCACCAACTACACCACCAGGCACAAGCACAAGCACAGGTACAGGCACACCCATCTCAAACTACGCCTCGATCGTACGAGCCCCATCACCAACAACCCCTCCCCCCTCCCCACCAAGCCCCAACCAAAAAACCAAACTCCCCATCCGCAAAAACGCCGCCAACCAACGCGTCGACAGCCCGCTCCACTACTCAACGCGCGGCAAACTCGAAGCCCTGAAAAGCCACAAATTCTGCAACCAGTTTCACATCCTGGGCTCATGTTCGTGGGGCGAGGGATGCACGCATAAACATAATCGGCGGTTGGTCGATCAGGATGTGATTGATTTGATGTGTATTGCGAGACTGAGTGTTTGTGCGAGGGGGTTGAAGTGTGAGGATGAGTATTGTGTTAGTGGGCATCGGTGTTTGGTGAAGGGGTGTGCTGGGCCGGCAGGTGGGTGTAAGTTTGGGAGGGAGATGCACGGGGTTGATACGAGGATTGTTGTTTGAGGTAGATAGGGTTGTTTGGAAGGTTGAGATGGAAGTATAGGGCTTTGGTCCGATTGTTCTTCGTGTTTTGGTTTTTGTTATATGAGTATATCAGGTTAAGCCGGAGGGAGAATGGCACCTAGGATTTGAAATAGCCTCTGGAACAGGCAGTAGAGCTCCTCTGTCATGTAGTGGAAGATAGCGTGAGATAATGCATGGACTATGAACAATATGATTGATGGTCCCCCGAAGAGATGAAAGGTGAAGCATACATATGACCGAAAATATTTCTTTGTCCGGTTGAATTGTCACTGTCGAAAGATTGATTACAATTCTTGCATAATCAAGACATATAATAATGAACATCAAATGAAGCGCTCATGCCAAGATCCAGATCCATTAAACCTAGTCAGACACTCTGTCCAGATAAATTCGAGAATGCTCACACAAGGGAGACTAGACTGAAGAAAGAAGGTAAAATCTTGTCCTTGACTGAACAAGATGGATTAAACGCCTGCACGCTCCATTAAGAAACTCCGGCTTTTCACCTACCGGCGCGCAGATTATGAATGAGAAGCTGTCAATAAGGAAACCCTGGGTATATACTGAGTGGGATGTGGGAAGAAAATATGTAAAACGAAAGATGTAGAGTGGTGGGTAAGAGAGAGAGGGGGTGGAAAAGGAGAGAGAGAGAGAGAGAGAGAGAGAGAGAGAGAGAGAGGTGTAGTGGTATGGCCATAGGGAGAGAGGTATGGCACCAGTCAGGTGGAAAAATGTGTACAGAATATAACAAAATGAGGATCATCGGTATATGAGTCCTCGATTACGCCGCGGACGGCCCAGCCTCGAGCTTCTTACGAGCAACCAAAATACTCTTCAACGAGCCCAGCCATCGCGCGAGGGACTCTTCATCCGGTGCACAAAGCCGATACGTTTTGTCCTCGGCAATGATCTGCATGCAAAACATCTTGGACCGTGACATGGGATCCACTTCCGCCGCATCGATCACCTGGGACATCGAGATGATCTTGATGGCCGAGTATTCCTGGTCATCCTTGTAGAAAGCCAGACTCTTTGGCCGCAAGACCACCCACAGTCGTTTCCACTGCCGCACCGTGCCCTTGATGCGGAGTCCCTGTAGATAGCCTTGGCAAACCACTCGCTCTGGATCACGGAGGATAGCCAGATCCGACTGGCGGCTGGTATCTCGTGGAAGGGACATGGGTTTGTCCTCCGGTGCGGATAGGGAGAGTGTGTGAATTGACGGCATAGAGCGGAGACGACTGTTTCGCGTATGAGAGGGTCCATTATCCGAGAGTTCTGAGTAGGAGGTAATCTCGTTGCCCGAGTAATCCTGTGTGTAAGGGGGTTTGCGGGCGCGGGCGCTTGTTGACAACATATGACCGAATTCAGGAGAGCTGGCGCGGGCCCCAGCGCTGGCGCCCTCGAAATCAGAATGCTCCGAGGTATCTTCAATCAATTGTTTTTGGATAGCGGGCGGCTCTCGTTTCCTGGATAACGCGAGAAAAGCGGCCTCGTCTTCATCGGCCGGGGTTTCACCGCGGATGCGATTAATCCAATCCTCGGCATCGCGTTCCGACAGAGCTTCGAAGCGGTAATTCTTGGACGGGGTGAAGATGCCAAAGACATGCTTGCGATTGGAGCGTGGGGACTTGACAGGAGCAACGGCCGTGACTTCGGAGAGGGAGATGGAGACGCGGAGACGGGTGGTTTCCTCGTCCTTGTAGACGGACAGGAGATTTGGACGAAGGACGAGGTAGGCGGGTTTCCACGAGGCTCGGAAGACGTGCTTGTGCTTGACACGCCGGGAGACCCGGCCAGTCTTTAGGACGCGATCGAATTCGAAGCTGCCATTCTCATTGACGGGGGAGAAGGTGTCCACATTGATTTGGCCGTTGCGGGAGGGAGGCGGGCGGAGACGAGAGGAAGTATCAGGGACGGGGATGGCGGAGGATTTGGAGCTCTGCCCCTCCGAACCCAGAGGACGAGCAAGGACTGAATTCATGATGGCAGCGAGAGCCTCATGTATCTAGAAAAGGAGGGGGACAATTGGAGCAGAAGAAGGTTTCTTGCTTGGAGATCACGGCGAGAAGGAAAAGGGGGAGAAACCCCGCGGTGGTGCGGCCATGCAAGTTTGACGATCGTTTCTGGATCCCAGGGTCAAAAACCACGGGCCCCTTTCGCCAGGTTTGTGGGTGCAGTCTGGGGACAGGGCTTCTGTATGGAATCGTCAGTGTAAAAGAAAAGATTTGAATTTGTTTTTGACCTGGAGTCGTGTGAGATGGCGCTGATGATCAGATGCAAAATAAAGGTCTGATGTCAATGCTAGCGCGGGCGCGAGTCATCCCTAGTAGTGCCGCAAATGATTTCCTGGGAGCATGACCAAGTCATGTTTTTCTAAGGTTTCTTAGAATAGTCAGTCAAAGTGTACTTGATATATACTTTGGGGGCGCCATCGGAAGGTGCCAGGCAGCACCAAGAATCAGTGATGACGAAAAAAAAGGTCAGATGGATTATTATAGCCTGTGATATCATGAGTCATGGGAGTATACGGAGTATAATATGTATAAGGTATATATATGATTTATAGTTCTAGGATCCAAATACGAGATCTCACGTTGACTATATACTTGGTCCATCTCATGTAATAAATGTGACTGCCTGCCAGGCTTCATTCCTCTCCCTTTCAAGTAACCAGACACACGAACAGGGTCTAGACTAGGTCTCTTTTCAGGCCACATCACCCGTATGGAAAAGTGGAGCCGTGAAATTGGCAGGACCCTCTTGCTCCGTCCTGATTCACTGAAGACTGCAGTCTACAATGTACTGGAGGTAAAGACTTGATTATATCCAGCAGACAATAGTTCGGCGTACTTCTATCCAGTCTGAACAAAGACATAGAGTATGGTAGCTGTGTGCTACCTCTATCAAAAAACTTGCGATCAATCTTGATTTGAATCGAATAACTCACCAACCAGACCCTTTTAAACCCATCGAAGCTAAATTCGGGCGTAACGGCCCTTCGAGACTTTGATCGGCCTGCGCTAGTTCCAGAACGACGGTCGGGAAGATAACCACAAGTCCTCCGTGCTCATCTAGGAGTAGCCTGGCCATCTTACAAGATGAACATATTTGAAGTAGATATTCTGCTACAGTAACCCAACTGATCATAGCTTATTGTTCCTGCTGACCTAGGCCAGTCTCGACTTTGATCGACCAGTGGATCGGATTACATTGGTGATCTTCAAGGGTGACGGGTGATTATGTATGGAGACATGACCGAGACAAGCATCGAGCACCACCCAGGCCAAGACTTTCTACTCCGTAGGGGGCTCTGTAACACTAACTCAATCCGCTATGTACTCAAATATATACTAAATGGAAACTGAATCCTGGAGGTAAAATATGGTCGATAGTTGCTCCGTCGTAGTGCATGGACCCTGGTAGCTGTCGGTATCACCGCACTACGCAGGGGAGCGGGCCAATAGACCCGGGCCGAAATGGAATATCGAAGTCCACTGGAGAGATGGAAATTGGAGACATCTAAAGAGATGGAAAAGTAATGTTGTTGCAAAAAGATCAAACCGATTAAACCGGGTGAAATTGATCTCAATAGTAGTCCAATCCTTTCTTGTACTCTAATCAGGGAACGTGGCTAAATTAACTCTTGAGGGCGATAACCAAGAAAGAACCAAAAATACAGGAAACTAAAAAAAAAAGCGGCAAACGGAGATAAATTACGCCATGTTAGCCATGTTACGGCTCAATACCTGGCGGTACGCCTGAGTGGCGGATCCCCCAGGGGCAATTGGAAAGAGGCAGATACTGTAGCAAGCGAATATGGGCAAATAGCAGCAAAGCCAGGAACCAATAATACTGCAAAGTGTCATTCAGAAGAAACGAAATAACGGCGCGGGTGTGACACTGTAGTACCTCTTTTTACAGATGGGCGGGAAAGAGAAAAAAAAATCGACTAAAACGACTAAAACGACTAAAACGACGTGAACCAACACGCTTGCGCCTCCCTGGTCTTGGCACGACTTCATCCCATCCCCATCCCCGACCCTCTCTGCCCAGTGTCCCTACTCGACTCTATCCTCCTCTCTCTTCCCCCCCCCCCTCTCCCCCCCATCTCTCTTCATCGATTCATGTCCTCCACCTCACTTCTGTGGACCTCGTTGTGTACCACAGTTGTCCGCGTTGCTCCCGACGCCCTTCCCATCTGCCACTCCGGCCTCTGAGAAGGAAAGTTGGGGGAGGAAAGGAGGCATTCCTCCGGCCACTCGTTTTTTTTGTCTCCTGAGATCTCGAAGCGCCAAAACCCCCATTTCGATTGGACTCCACCGTCCGAGGTCGGTGTTCTCGTCTAGACCTGTTCGTCCGTCGTTATCGACTGCGACTGGATAATCCCGTGCCAACCAAAAAACCCCATCCTCGTCTCCTTATCTCGCCGCTGGGACTTTGACCACGATTCCCGACCTTCCTACTCCGGGTCCGTTGATTTGACCACCGCGGGGTCTTCGACGCGCGTACCTCCCCAATCGCACTCATGAGCTTCATCCAACGCATCACGAAACGGCTGCCTAGCGCGCCGAGCCTTCCTATCGACGATGGTCCCCGCGAGAAGGGCCGCAATCCCTCCCGATTTGCCTTCTTCCGCCGGCGCATTCGATTGAAGGGCAATTCGTCAATTTCTATACCCCTGGGATTTGTTTTACTATTTCCATGCCTTGTAATTGTCTTCATTCTACTTTTATTCGTCCGACATCCTTCGTCTCCCGGGGGTATCCTAATTCCAGCGGGCACGCCGCCCTCTATCCGGTTCGTGTGGTCCCCTCTGTTTTCCAGCCACTAGTGGAGAGAAGAGAAGGAAAGCATGAGTTACTGACTATGGATTGTCTTTGCCTACAGAAAAATTAGCGAAAAACATGACAAAGTTTTCGCGACGGGCTGTCTGCCCATTGACCAGGATCGTATCGACAAGGAACCTCGCGCCAATGCTGCCTTTGTCGTTCTGGCGCGGAACAAGGAGCTGGAAGGTGTGATCCAGTCGCTCAAGTCGATTGAGCGCCACTTCAACCGCTGGTATCACTACCCCTACGTCTTCCTGAACGATGGCGACTTTGACGAGGAGTTCCGGGCCACCGTCAAGAACTACACTAGCGCTCCCGTGGAATTCGGCAAGATCGATAACACCATGTGGGGTTTCCCCGACTGGGTTGACCACGAGGTCGCCAAGGAAGGTATCCGGAAACAAGGCGACGCTGCTATCATGTACGGTGGTATGGAGAGTTATCACCACATGTGCCGCTTCTACTCTGGGTATGTGACCGCTTTCCCTTGAAGAACGCCGTCAAGGGGACCGAAAATACTGATTCGAATCAACAGACACTTCTACAAGCACTCGCTCCTGATGAAATACGAGTGGTACTGGCGCCTGGAACCCGAGATCAAGTACTTCTGTGACATCACCTAGTAAGCAGCACTTCTCTAGCATTAGGCGACTCATTTGCTAATTCCAATGTCTAGCGATCCCTTCATCAAGATGGCCGAGGCGAACAAGACCTACGGCTTCACCATTGCAGTCAAAGAGCTTCGCGAAACCGTCCCCAACATTTTCCGCTATGCCGCGGCTTACAAGCGCAAGAACAACCTCAAGTCAAAGGGCTTGTGGGAGATGTTCCTCGAGCGCCCCGCGGAGGAGGAGACCCCGGCCGAGCCGGAGAAGAAGCAGGAGAAGCTCCCCGACGAGATTCTCCTGACCGAACCTGGTGACAAGAACCTTGATGATATCGACCCTGAGGCCATGGAAGGCGAGAGCTACAACATGTGCCATTTCTGGAGTAATTTTGAAATCGCACGCTTGGATTGGTTCCGCAGCAAGCCTTACGAGGACTTTTTCAACATGATGGATCGCAGCGGTGGATTCTGGAATGAACGAGTGAGTCGAATCTGAAACCACAGCGGCATTTTGGATACTCGATACTGACTATTTGTGATTAGTGGGGTGATGCTCCCATTCATTCTCTCGCCGCCGGTGCTCTTCTCTCTCCCAGTGACATTCACTACTTCCGTGACTTTGGATACCGGCACACCACCATCCAACATTGCCCAGCCAACGCCCCTGCCCGGCAATTGCCTCGCGAGCCTTACCTTGAAAGGACCACTGAAGACGAGAAGAAGCGCATTGAGGAAGATGAGTACTGGGCCACTCCAGACCCTGTCAAGGAGAACGGTGTTGGTTGCCGCTGCCGCTGCGATACCGATATTGTGGATGTCGAGGGCAAGCAAGGCAGCTGTCTTAATGAGTGGGTTGAGGTGGCTGGTGGCTGGGCCTCCCCATAAAGCCTCTCTCCATAACTTTAGTCCGCCGTTCCCCCTGCATCAACCTTCTTTACCCGCTTCTCCTTGCCGTTTTATTTCAGCCGTGAGCATCACCTGGCAATTGTCTTATCCAGGCGGAGTTTTCTGCTGAAACTCGCAAGTTCTGTTGAGGTTCTTTTCTAGGCGGCGTTTAATGGATCTGACGGCTTGTTTTTTTATTTGGAAGATGGCATGACCAGTTGTCCACCATCCATGTTGACATATTCATCTAGCGTGCTGTCCGCGTCATTGGGATTAGCTGTGTGTTGTCATTGTTTCCCTCCACTTCACTTCTTTTTTCGTTCGACAAAGGGAGGCTCTTGTCAGGTGCGCTCCGAGACCGTCGACACTGCAGGATTTTCGATTCCTTGTCGCCGACGGATATAATTACTATCCCGGGATCGCCGGAATCCCGTCATTTATCCTCTCCGGTCTACTTCAAATCACGCCCTTGGTTTTTCTCCCGAGTGGCTTGGAGCCAAGCGCACAACTGCAATGGACCACAACAGCCCAATTTCAGTGACCGCAGAGACCAACACCTAATGAGGGTGTATTGGGGGAATGGGGTTTCCGGGACGAACGTTGTCATCATATCCCGCCGTCTCTTTTCTTTGTGCCTTGTTGTTTTCTTTTCTGTTTCTCAATTTCTTTTCTCCCTCTTATCTGTCACTACTACCACTCATCTTTCTTCCTCAGCTCCCCTAGTACTCGCCTTTTGGTCTTTTCCCCCTCCAGCATGCATTCATGAGATGTACATACGTTGTTCTCCCGCCCCCTTCTAAACCGTCTTTCTGAGCTCATGGCACATAGCCATGGGCCTGTACCCCCTACCCTCCCCCGTCGCATTGCCTGCAAACGTCGCAAATACCTGATTCGAGCATGGCTGTCTATAGAGTATGGAATGGAATAATCACCCGGTGAATTACGCGAAGAATAAGATCAGTATAATGCGATTTCTCTCTCCTTTTCTACCTGCTAAAATGTAAAATTTGTTGGCTTGCGTGGCTGGGCACGAATGGGATGAAGAAAGATCATGTGACTGGTTTACTGCTAGGGGCAGTCAAGCAACTAAGACAATATCTGATATCTTAGTCTCCGATCTAACTAATCGTAGCATACATAATGAATTGTTTTATATCGCCCCCTTTCCCGTAACATCACTACCTAGCAGCTTGTCACGGTCCTATTACCGAGGCACCTTTGTGTTAAATTGATGACGAAACAGTAAAACAGTACGCGTCACCCTAACAAGATTCGTAGCGAATACAGTTATTGAGTGATTGCTATAAATAAAATACCTTACTCACCTGAGACGAAGATCCCTGCTATTTGACATCATCAAAGTTACGTCGTTAGAAAATTAGTGGCAGAACACCGGTATTACAGACCTCTCGCTAGCACCTCATAAATTTGATACTAGGGAAGGGGAATACAAAACTCTCGTTAGATTGAACTTATCCCATTATCTGCCCACTGATAGGTATGTCTTTTTACGTTGAAACGTGATGGCATTAAATAATGACAAGCTTTTTGGATATGTGTAGTATGTAGCGACTAAATGCCCTATACGTCTAGAAGTACTGAGTACAGAGCTCTCTGATTGAGGTCAAATTAAGACTTATCTATAGGACCTCCCACATACAACAGTTGCTTCTGCCTTTGAACTCTCACCGCGTCAAAGAAGATGGTGTCATGGACCTATGAGAGGAAGGTGAAGAGGGGCTTAGGGGGAAATATCTCCGATATGCATTCTGTGATTGCTGATCAATATTAGCCTAAATAACCTTCAAAGCGCCGTCCCCGTCGGGGCAATGTAGCGTCCCACCTTATCCCCTATATTGAACCAATAGCTTGGTTGTTATTATGCTTTGTGCTAGGTTGGTAAAGGACAAACGAGGGTAGCCATGACCAGAGAGATCGTCCTACCACTAAATAGTAAGAGGGTCTCAAAGCTCCCTAGTTTGTATGGATATCAAACCCAATACTGAGATATAGTTGAGCCTACAATAATGGATGTTCATTTTGTGATTTTAGACCAGGGATTCCATGTAATGCCGGGGACCTAAACTTATGGAATAGTATGCCTGTATACTAGATAAGAAACTGGTGTCTGTTCAATTCTCCAGCTTGGCCGTGGCTATCAACCTTATCTGGAAAGTCCTTGGGCTTTTGATTAAGTATAATCGGAACTTGAAAGGATCCTTGCAAGCGGGGAGATATTGAGATCCCGGTGAGGTGCGCTCACTATTGCGTTGTGGAAGATGGGTCATAAAAAGATGAATGTTGCTGGATGGAGGGTTTGGTCGTAGATGCTGGCCAGTGTTTGTCGTTGCAGAGAAACTTGGATGGGATTTAATCGTAAAGATTGCTTTGCCGGAGGGTGTTCGTATTGTCAGTAAGGCGCTTTAGGGATAGAAGGAGTGGCGGTTGGTTGGAAGTCAATTAATGAAGATATATGGACAAGGATCGGAGTCGGATTTGGCAGTTGTCGAGTTTGATGCTTGATATCGAAGGCATTCTCGGGCCTTTGATACCTTGACTGAGGCTAGAATTGTCAATCCAAGTTGTGCATGTTGGTGTGATCGTCCCGACCAATGTAGTAGTATACGGTCAAGACTCATGAGATAACATTATTTCCGCGGACTGGGGTTCGATGTTGATCTGGATCCTGGACTAATGGTTGGCCAAGTCTATGCCATTGTCTATTAGTCAGTACATAGTCACCGAAGGTAACTAATTAAACTAGAGCCATCCGGGCCGTTTTCGTGCTTTATCTCGCCCGTTGCGATAAGCTATGCCGCGGCTTCATTCGCTGAAGATTGCGAACTCAATCACCCCGGCGCGTGCTCAATTACCCAATTGACATCATGACAGGGTTCATCTATCACATATATGAGCAATAAATCCCTCTCCTGAAATGATTTCAGAACTTGCGTTTCTAATTCTTCCCAACGTATTCCTAAGCCCTCAAGTACCTAACGCCCAAGCCCAAGCCCTATGACATGATGACGACTGTAAGCACCGTGACCACGACTATCATCCTTGAGGCAGACATCCTTGAAGCAGAGAAACCACAACCTGTCCCTCTCGAGACGGTAAAATATACCGATCTCCTAGAGAAAGATGCCCTCGAAGCCTCTAAACTCCTTCGATCCTGCCAAAGCCCTGGATTCTTCTACCTGGATGTTTCTGGCACCAATTCCTACTTCAACGGCGAGGCTTATCTCGATAATATGAGATCGTTATATCAGCAACAAGAAGAATACTTCTCTCAATCCTTCCACGCCAAAATGAAAGATTATCTTGACTTTCATTCCGAAAGAGGCTACCGGTACTCTCCAGACAGCGAGGCATTCGACATCCCGTACAGTTCATTTCACGAGGAAAACATACCGTCTCCGCTAGATGCTTTGTCAATATATTTCATGATGGCACATACACATGCAATTGCGATCACACTTATCCGCAGTCTATCGCCCTTTATCGGCAATGAAGATGGTCGGAAACATATAACCTCCATGCATGATGAGAATGATGTATCGCGGTCCGGGCTGCGACTAGAGAATTTCCAAGATTTGGAAAAAGAAAAGCAAGGGTATTCACATTCCTCTGGGTGTTCCGATGGAGGGTCGATCTCGCTCCGTTATTGCGAAGAAGCGATGATTGAGTATTTGGATGTTGAGACGGGGGGGTGGGCATATATCGAGCCGCGCAGGGATTGTCTGGTTGCAAACGTGGGGGATTTGCTGCAGGCAGCTAGTCAAGGCCAGTTTCAGGGTCCACTGCATCGTGTGGGACACCCGATGGTTGGGGTTCAAGATCGTCGATGTGTAACGTATCATCTATGGCCTGCAGATGGCGTGGGATGGCGTGGGAGATAAGGTTGATCCGAGGGTTGTATTAATCAAGACATGTGCATTTAATAGACAGCATGAATAATTTCAAGGATGATTGAGAGTAGCTTGTTATTCTTTAAACGAGTGATCAGAATAAGCTTAAAGTCTTGACGCACACAGGTAATGGTGTGTAAAGTGAAATGGTACAAAGGAAAGAAAGCGAGTGAGAGGGAGACAAAAGAAATACAAGTCTCAGGGTCTAAGGCCCTCGACAAACATACGTCAGGTAGACCAGAGAGAATGTAAGGACAGGCTAGGCATAAAGCACCAAATGAGGGGGGAAATGTAAACAAGAGAAAAATAAATGGGGGATTTTAGGTCAAAAGTACCAAAGAGAAGCAAATAAAGCCCAGTCCCAGTCAACTCCACAACCAATACTCCTTCGACCTATACTCCTCCGAAAAATTTCAACCAATGTGATGAAAGCCGCGTAGATGTTGCGTAAGAGTATCTGCACGATTACAGATTCTGTTGCAGTCCGGCATTGGACAAGGATGAGTCCCAGGGGCAATGTGCATCTTCCGAAGGTGGCGGATGAGGGACGATTCACGGTTGAAAGTACCTGAGTAAGGGCAGCCTTCCCACCGGCAGTAGTACAAGATACTGATGGTGGCGGTGCCGTGTGGGCTACTTGAGCCATCAGTCAGTCTTGGTCGCAAGGTCAAAGTACGAAAGATATACGAAATCATTGAAGCATTGGTCTATCATCTACATAGGGGGTTGAATCGGGTTAAGACATACTTGGGAGGTTGACGAGGTCCACCAATCTCAGGGTTGGCCTGGTGAGATCTCCTCTCGTGACTAGTAGAATTGGTTGGGAAACCCGGGTTGTGAGGCTCTTGGGGGCGCTGTGGGAAGTCGGTGTAAGCAGAGAGCAGTGATTGGGTAATGCTATGGTGAAGCAATTTTTATTGAGATATTAGACTTGCGATTTGGACTGGTTGGTGGGGAACATTCGGTGGCCTGGCACCATTCGAATCCCTGCCCTGGATACGGGGTCTCCCGGGGGTTGTCACACCCATTGCAGCACCCTCACTGAAGAGACCATAGAGGCTTGGGTTCGGGTATGCCTCGCTGATTACAGAGAAGACTGCCTGTTGTTCCATTCCGACAGATGGAGCCGGCGAAGTTGGGCAGAGCTGAGCAGAGTTGCTTGCACGGCCCAAAGTACCGGGAAGTACATGGCCCCATTCCCACTCGCGGAAACGGTCAACAGGACCTGCCATGGTGGGCGTAGATAATCGATACAATAAGGCAAAGATGAAGGACTCTTTAAAGAATGAGAAGAGAAGAAGAAGACGAGTTGTATGAGTGATTGTTGCCTCGTTGTAGGAAAGGAGGCCTGGTTATATACACCGTCTCTGTTGTGCGATCCGCTAGGAGAGAGCCTTGATGGAAACCCGTCACATTATAAAATCTGATAGGACCCGGCCTCCATCGTCATCAGCGCATGGTCATGGAACGAACTAAGGTACATAAATCCAGATGGAGATCACCTAATACGGGCCTGGACTTCCCTCCAACATTTTAGCGTGGTTGCCCACTCTAATTTTTGACTGAATATTGTTAGCCACCCGGGCCACAAGAATTTTTCCAGAGGATTATACTGGCTGTAGCCTGTATGTACCCACTTTCTGAGTTTCGCGAATTTTAGCGTCGGTTGCCCAGCTCTAGAACGCCGGGGGAGGCGGAAGGGGTATCAGAGCGCTTTGGTCGCCAGGCTGCGTCCGGAAGAAGTAGTTGCTAGAGCACCGGGGAGCTTGGGCTTATGCAAAGTGATGCGAAATGATGGTGCTGTTGCTCCTGCTCCAGCTGCGCCTTCAGTCTCCCCGGGTGGCGCGGAGATCTACTCGTAACTCTGAGTCCCTATGTTCTTCCGCAAGCTATCGCGTCGTGGTTGTGCTAAAGCCGAATTAGGTTATCATGCAGGGCACAGTTATCAGAACGGCTGGCTTCACCTGATTTTAGTTGGTAACACAAAGCAAATCATCACGGAGTTGACATCTTCGGAAGTCATGAGGCTGCTATACAGACACTGCCTCGAGCAGTCGTTCCCACCCATCCCGACATCGCTAAAACGAAGCTATAGATAATAGTTGTCTAGTCTTGATATGGAGTCCCGTCGATCTCCTCTAACCAGGGGGAAATTGATACTATACCTAATCTAGTCCCGGTTTTTATAGGTACCAGATCGGGCAATCGGCCTAGCTAGACGGGATAGTTTTACTAAAGCACGCATTTGGGCCGAAGAGGATATAGCAGGTATCGGCAAAGCTTTTCATACACGAAAATATAATCAAAAGTAATTGACTACTGTCATGAGAACTTCTCTTGTCGCGGAGATCTGCACTAAGAACTTGATGGTTGACGTCTTATATCTTGGCAGATATCTGGATCTTAAGCAGCGAGCCTATACTACTCCGTTCTTTTAACGTGAGCACCACAAACCCACCACCGATGCATGTATTGTTTTGGCTCGGTGGAGTAGTAGATCGCGCTTCGTGGCTGTGCTCTTCTCGATTGTTCCTGCATGGCTCCCTCGTTGGGAACCTTTGAATGAAAAGTCGCCCCTCAAAAGTACTGTAGCTCACCGAATCTGGAGTCAAAGGTACGCACAAACCTTGCAGACCTGCAGATTGATTACGATCGCAAAGGTGTTCTCTCAGGGTCATTCTCTCTTGTCGCCGTTCTCCGGGCAGCGCAATCTCTCGATAGCACAGCCGTGGGCGATCCTCATACCTTTGTGACTTGTTCGACTGATCAACTCTCATACCTGCGCCTGCACTAATTTTATGCCGGCGACTGTATCCTGTCGCTGGTCGGCCATAACAACATAATCCTAGATACTACGCCTCGGACAGTTCGCGGTGCCGCGATGGGCAAGGAGATGTCATACAATCACATTGAACATTGTGGAGCCATGGAATTCCCTCTCTACCCGGGTCACTCGGCTCTTCCTGTCATATACAAGCATCGGAGTACTTCATAGTAATTTGTGCCCGTCTGTATCCTTGGACGTGTTCCCTTCGCGTCACTGATGATTCCCATCCGCAACTAACCGTGAGTTCGAAGAAGAAGGTAAGCATGACGATGGTTCACGGACTTTTTTGGCCCCAAACATTCTCCCTTTCTTTTTTCTGGGTCGAATTTTTCAGGTCAGCATGAACTACTGAACTGACAAGGGAGAAGCGCAGTTTTCATAGTCGCACATCTCTTTCGAAGTCCGTTGCCCCTGCGAAACCGCAGGATTAAGAAGCACCACCTCTAAGTTTCAAACGTCAAATGACGCATACCGAATGGCTTTCATGAACATCTAGGTCGATCTGATGCTAATAATTTACCCCCAACACTGTCTCCAATCAACCCTTTTAGAATGGTACCCCCGCCCCCGAGATCTCGGATAACCCTCACTCATAGAGCATGGGATAGGACGATCACCCCGCCATTGAAACCCACGGTCGGAATTGGTCTCGGAGAATTCTGGCATTAAGATGAAATGGCATATCAGAGAAAGAATATATATGTTTAAGCGTGGATTTTCTGAGTATCGTTAGGCCCTTTCTATCTTGCCCCTTTCGACAAGACATACATTGACTGTGCTTCTAATTGGATCTCACTTTACTTGCCTGAAACTCTGATTGCCATCTCGCATAGGCCTGCTCAACAGAGGGGGAAAACCTCGGACTAAAGCAGCTCGCTGAGAGTTTCCAAAGATGTTGGAAGCCGGGAGTCGGCGATTCCTAGCCAGTTGTGATGTCTTTCGCAATATTATCCATGTACATAAGTCTCTCTCGCTTGCCAATATGACTTCCAACTCATATTACCGTCGACTCGAGCCATATGGTTATCAGTGCCAGGATAAGTGCTATTCACCGGTCATACATGATGGCTTTGCCCATAGGAAATCTTGCCCGCGTATCCGATCAACCTATGAGCACGAATGTCCCAAGCTTTGTGGTGAAGATTGTGGCCCTTGTATGGCGAAGATTCAGGACGTGAAGCTGCCTTGTGGCCATATCAAGAAAGCTATCTTTTGCCATCAGATGCGGTGGCCTGAATCACTTCTCTACTATGACCACTAGAGAGGAACGTGGTGCATACCTTGCTGGTACTGGATTTGTATGGGGCCTGGGAGCGATCCTGGGCCCCGTGGTTGGCGGTGGTTTCTCCGATTCCTCCGCAACCTGGAGATGGGGATTCTACATCAACTTGATTATTGGTGCCATAACAGCCCCAGTCTACCTATACTACCTTCCAGCAATCTACCCAGCTCCAGGAAGATCCCTCAGAGACAGGTTGCTGGGTTTAGACGATATTGGGTTTGTTCTCAGCGCAGGAATGTGGGTGACCTTTGCTATGGGATGTATCTTTGCCGGTAGTGCCTGGCAGTTGAGCGACGGCCGTACTATCGTAATGGTTGTGGTTTAGGGAATTCTTCTTGCTCTTTACACTATACAACAAGGGGTTTACATCTTTATAACTCTCGAGTGTAGATCGTTCCCCGGTCACTTGCTTAAGCCCCGGACTTAAGTCCTGTTCTACATCACAACTACTTGTGCTAATACTTATATATTCTTCACGACGTTCTATATTCTGATTTACTTTTAGTTTACTCAAAACAACTCGTTACTTATAGTTGCGGTACGATTACTTCTTTATCTACTATCTACTATTACTTTTAACCTAGCTTCTAGCTAGGCGCTCCCGAAGATTAAGTACTATATACTGATGTGCTTAGTGTCTAGGATCTTGTTGACTATTGCTGGCGCACTATTCATAGCTTATCTCTCTCTTGATCGACGCTGGCTACTTAAATTTACGGTTTTAGCATTCTGATAGGAGTCGGAACGGGCATAACTATGTAGCTAGGATACTCTGTAGGTAGCCTAAAGGTCAAGCCTACTAACATACTTAGCGCTATTAACTTGCAGAATATCGCGTAGATTAGAGCTACTGTGAATAACTTGACTCATGTTTTAGACGGCCAGGGACTCAGTTAGGCTGATATCCATGGTGTTGTCGCAGGAGCTCAGAGCACCCTGTTCGAAAAGCTGGATGGTGATCTACAAAGTGCGGCTATTCAATCAATTACATCGGCGATGACACGAGCATTCGTTATTCCGCTTGTCGCTGGCGCAGTTGATATCATTAAATCTTTTCTGATGAGCAGCGAAATTTTTTTTGCTTAGGCTAGGTCAATGAGCACGAACGGAGAATATGTTGAGAGAAATTTGCGTCCTGTCTAATGGCGCGCTCTAGCTTGCGGTAGCTGTGGCGACGCACAGACCTACCTAGTCTCTCGACTCCTCGAGCACTACTTGGTCTCTGCGACTAGGTAGTGCCATCGATCGGTTAAGCAAAACTAAATTTCAGTCAGCCAATTCAAAACTAAGCAAATTCGGATTCTCATCCATGAACTAACTCATCGTGCACCCACCATGTCCAGCGAGGTAGATGGTGAAAATTAAGTAGACATGAAATTTATTCTCAATCAATCGATTATCTCATGTTCAACTGGTTCCATCTGATCTCATATCTTGCATATATAGCCATTACTGTCCTCGGTTGATCGTTAAACGGCGTCTTGGATCAATCAAAGGCTGTGGAGATTGCAATTTTCTCAAAGGTAGGTATTGTTGTTTGCCTATGAATCTGGAATGTCAGATTGCTCATGTGAGGCCAAGAAGCATGAAGCAGGAACATATAAACAATAAACGTCATTTACCGTGAATTAGATCCATTCAGAATCTTACCGGCCTTCAAGGGTCCTACTACGAGGGCCAATTTTTGGATCTGCCCATTTGGGGTAAAGGGTCCGGATTAACCCCTAAAAATGGTCCCCACGAACAGGGCCGATTTAATGTAGGTCGATCACCCTTTTCAACAATCACGGTGACCTATCACCTCCACCTTGGTATAGATCCAAAAAGACCCTTTTTGGGTTCCTTGGCTCCGTAAACGTGGCCCGGTTCAGGTACCCGAAACCAATCTATGAAACAATTTGAAAGATCACCCACCAGATAGGTTTGTCTATGGCTGGTTCGAACTTCGAAGGATTTCTTGGAAATTCTGAGAATCAGATCTTCTCTACCAAATGGGTGAAGATCGTTCGACTGGTAATATGGAATTTTTGATCGGCCGAAATTTATCCCATTGACTTGTGTAAATATCTCCAAAGATATATAAGGATAGAGCTGGGACGCATTAGAACCAGTTCTCCTTGCCAAAAAAGTGGGAAGAGGCACACTCGAGACTTCAATTTTCATCTCTAATCTTACATATTTTCAAAATCAATCTTCGCCTCCTGACCCTGGCGCTTGCGGGCCTCGTGGCTGCCAGCCCGGTGGACATTCAGGAACGCCAGTGTAGGTCTACTCTAGTCAAAGTCCCCAGTGACACACCTCAAGAACTGTCCATCAGGGATCTAACCATTACATAGTATCTAGTGGGAATGAGCTCCGTACGGGCTCTCGCAAGCCTATCACTTTTATCTTCGCCCGCGCCTCTACCGAGCCAGGTCTGCTGGTGCGTTCCCCAGAATCCTTCAACACCTATCAACAAAATACTAACTATCTTTCAAGGGTATCTCTACTGGTCCTGCTGTCTGCAATGTCCTAAAGGCTGCAAAGGCCGGCCAAGTTACCTGCCAGGGTGTCGAACCCGCCTATACAGCTGACCTGGCTTCAAATTCTCTGCCTGGAAACACCTCCCCGGCTGCTATCAACGAAGCAGTTGGTCTCTTTGAAGAAGCTGTTCGCAAGTGTCCGGATACTCAAATCGTTGCTGGTGGTTATAGTCAAGGCACTGCTGTTATGGATGACTCCATCTCAAAGCTGCCTGATAATGTTAAGGAGAAGCTCAAGGATGTTGTCCTATTTGGTTACACCCGCAATGCCCAGGAGCATAACCAGATTGCCAATTTCCCTAAGGACAAGGTCAAGATTTACTGTGCCGTGGGAGACTTGGTTTGCGATGGTACTTTGATTGTCACCGCCGCGCATTTCACCTATGTCGTAAACACTGGCGATGCCGCACAGTTCCTGGTGTCGAATCTGAGTTCGTTGTAAGCAATATCAAGGTGAACTTGATGCTGTTGTGGACTGAATTGACATTTGGAATACTTTCTGAACATTGATTTTGAGGTTGCGAGTTGTTACTTGTATGATCCTTTACATGATTGATACTGATATCTTTTTGATGCAACTGAATATGCCTGCTGTTAGTGCTGCCTGTTTCTAATCTCCTTCCTCTTTTTTTTGTCATCAAAAATTAAAGCTACCACCCAGGAGCGATCCTAAATGGCTGTTTATAATATATTTATTTTCCTAATATCACAGTACGTAGGCTCATAATGACCCGGCGTCATCGTCAAAACAGCCTGCTGGTTGGCTGCAGGAATACTTCCCCGCGTTGATCGAGAATCTACGCAAAGTAAACTTTTCATGCCATTAAGGTTGCCGTCATACTCACCCAAATAATGACGAAAGAACACGCAAGTTGCAACGCAACGTATAAAAAGTTAATGACGCTCGTGATGAACCGAGTTTCTTTCTTGAAAAGGAAATTAGTAACTGTAAGCCCGCGTAACAGTACTCGCAGCGACAAAGTCAGCGCCCTCGCTATCGGGGAGTCGCAGGCACGCTAGTCGTGTGCTGTGCTAAACGCGATAAAAACATAAACAATATATTATACGCTAAGACGTCAAAAGAATGATAAACAGTGAGAAGGCATAGGAAGAACTCACACCCTCAATGGTATTCCCCCTCGGGCTCGGGACTGCTGTACCTCTCCGCATCGTTGCCGGCGATAGGAATCGCATGGAAATTTTTGTCACTCATGGCCAAGAAGCTTTCGATGATTAGAATGGTGGGTGTGAGCAGTATAGAATTGGTCGTAATGTGCAGGAACTGAAGACCCACAAGTGTGTAGTTCTCCAGTGCCGTGAAAACTGGGTTGCTCAGGGCCCCAGGCGACTCGATGGCCGCCATAGCCCTCGTCCGCCCACCACCAACAAAGCTTAGCACTGACCCCGACCATCATAATTCGTCACACTCTTCACCCACTTGCACCTCCCCACACCCAAGTTGAACTCATTACAACTGACTGCATTTCGAGCTACCTCGTTCCATCTCCACCATCGAGCTACTCGTCCACAACAGTCACTATGGAACCCCTTTCTCGCTCGAGCATCTACGATGCTCTATTTCTCCCCCGCATGGTTGGCACCAAGGTCACTACTACTGTTCCATTTCTTGGTCATCCTCTGTCACCTCCTACTTCCGATGCCTCTTCTACACTCTCTTCCGTTGCGCCTACCAGTACGACCTCTCCTCCTACGTCCTCCACTGACCCCGCCTCATCTACTTGGGTAATCACCGAGAAACTCGCAGAGAAGGCAGTCCGTTTGACAAAGGAAGATGTCGAACAGGGCTTTGGAACTCCAAAGACTGTCGGCAAATTTCTCTGCCACCTAGATGGAGACCCGACATGTATGGCATTCATGCGAATCTACCATCAGATTCCTATCACTGGAACTGAGGACATAGGTCTCAATGCGCTAGCCCAACAGGTCGTTCCTAGCGAGGTGTGTGGTGAAATAGAGGTGTTTAAACAGTTGATGCTTTATCACTGTACCGCGGTTCCTCGTCTACTTGGCTATGCTGAAACTACGCAAAAAGAGAATGGTCTTGTTCCTGGTGGCTATACTCGATATCTTGTGTGGGAAAAGGTCCCTGGAAAACCTCTAACAGATGAGTTTTTCTGGGGCTTAAATTACACCAGACGTGCTCAAATCCGGGACAAATTCTGTGATGCTTATAAGTAAGTCTATATGAACTAAAGGTGGATAGACTTTATACTAATATAATAAAAAGGGAGCTACTACGTTGCAAGGTGAAGGTAGAGCAACCCGATCTTTCGAAGATTATCTGGGATGACTCTACAGGGCGGCTGTAAGTCGATAATGTGATATGAACTTTATCCAAAATTGATACTAAAAAATGAATTTTAGCTACATTTCTGGATTTCGACAGCACTGGCCGATACCTGGCGATTTTGAATGGTTAGAAGCCATGCATGTCGCGTTTGGACTAGCCGACCCAGGCGAAGAGACAGACTGGTATCTCCACCCGGAAAATTGGAAGCTCTAGAGACGATGAATGGCATTATTAGGACTACTTAGCTTAGCTCATGTTACGGGGTCAAGAATGCTTCCTAAAAACTTGCTTTGCCATTACACGAAGCCATTAAAGCCAAGGAAGGGAAAAGGAATGGAAGGGGAATAGGAATAGCTAATAGCTTTAGATAGGATTTAGTTTTTCGCCCGATAAAGGTGTGAGATGTCTTAGAACTAATGCCCTTAGCGCTAGAAGAGAATAATAATTAACACCTTTATAAGTAGAACGTGAATATTGTTCCTCTTAAATGAAAGTTCTTAGAGGGGAGGGAGTAAAATCGGGAATAGGTATAACATTTTATAAAAATAATAACTTCCGTATGTTACGCGGAGCCTGCTAGTCACTATAAGTAGTACGTAAAGGGTAATAGTTACCTTAGTCGTAATTATAATTAGTTCTAAAAACGATATATACTAAAACGGTTAATTCTAGCCCTATCGGTACTACTTCGGATTCTAAGAGTATCTCTTAATCGTACCGTTACTTCGTAAAGTGTAAAGGGCTAATGTAAGACTTAATTTAATCTAACTAGGCTAAGATACTATTTATAAAAAGCTTACAGAGGGGAAGTTTATCCTGCGCGTTCTCTACGTTAATATACGAAAGTCTCGTAATATACGTGACGGTCGTGACCTATATTAGGTACTAGCCTGTAATAATACCCCCCTCCTAGTCTTAGTCTCCTTAGGGGCACGACGATATAGGTTTCGGTGCTAATTTACTAGCGAATCACGTCTAAAACGGTACTATACTACTCAAAGGTATCTAAGGCGCTATAATCCTACACTAAATCTAGTATTTCCTACGTCTGCTCTATCTATCCTCTCTATTTTACTAGTACTTCGTTACGATATCTGTCAACATATGAGCATGCATAACCTGTCGGGTATGCATAAACACTATGATTGGTTAGAACGAACCACGCCAGACCCACTTTCCACCAGAAAACCTTACCTACGGAGTACACACATGTGCATAAGCAATGCATACATCAGACTGATTAGATCTAACTGACCGCTACACAATCTACGATGATGAATATTAACTATCACATCGGATGGAAGAAGCAACGAGATTCCCTAACACTCTCGTATGCCCCTATGTTTATTCATGTTTCTGCCAATTCCTTTCTATGCTATTCTGCTATGTTTCTAAAGTCATAAATACTGCTTACTTTCCTATTCTAATAAAACAAGTCTGACACTCTGTTAAGTTTGACACTACTTTTACGAGTAGAGCTTAAGGCTATCTCATTTAACTACGTTAACATTCCACTGCTTAACCTGTTTTCTTACCGACCCCCCTCTACTACACCTCGTCTTGCTTCTATAATCGTGGCATTCGATTAAACACCACTAGATTATACTATCTGTGTAAATCCGATAGTTATAAGCCTGACTACCGTAGCCTTTTGCTAAAGCTTTTGGAATCACTTTCAATATAGGTCACGTGTATCACGAGACCTTGGCATGTTGACGTGGAGAACGCGCGGGATAAACTTCCCCTCCTTAAGGTTTTTGTAAACAGGATGTTGGCCTAGTTAGGTTGAATTAAGTCTTGCTTCAGCCCTTCACATTATCCCCTTCATTAATTTCTACTATTTTGTTGATAGCTATCATCTCTACCTAGCCCCTATGGTCCTATATTAAATACTCTTCATTACTTGTTATTTTGGCATTAGGCCTTATTCCTTACACGAAGGTATTTACAGAAAGTTAACGTAGCTACTCGTGACTCTTAGCCTCCGCACTAGAGCAAGAATATATATCGGTAGGGATATAAGTAGGCCAATAACCTACAGATAAAGAACCCTATATCTTAGCACATATTAATCTTCTATGATAACACGATATACGAAGTCCTTCTGCCTGAAACTATTACGTCCGAGATGCGTCCAGTTGCCTGTAGGATGAATATTAAGGGACCAAGGTGCGTCTCACTATTAAAGCTTCGGTTTGTTTAATATTCACTTTTTCACACGGGTACTAATGATATAAAGTACGTATTATGAGATTGGTGACTGGGGGTCGCAAATTGGCGTTTAGTATACTCCGTAGTTTCCCTGGACAATAAGACGTCCGTCCATGAATCGATACAGCGAGCAATTGTAATGACTAACCCAGCCTCCGCGAGTGCTTTCACAAATCTGTATCTAAGGATGTTGCTGCCTTGAAATCGTGGGCTGATCGCATCAAACAAGGATTAGCTCACCTCCAGTAATCAGGACGTTCTTGCCTTACACTTTAGATGAATCCAATTCTGTGCCGCAATAGATTGGCGTGGTCTTTCGAAATGCCATTCTGTCGAGTTTCACAAAACCTTCAACAACTAATAACAAATGCCCTGATTAGGATAACAATCTCCTCGACCCTCCCGTTTAATTCATTAGTCCACCGTTTCGTAATAACCAGCCGAATGTCGCGTTGCGTAGCGGAATCTTAAATGTACTAAGAACATTTGACTCGAATTCAACATGGATACTAATTTTTGAGCAAGTGATCATGATTTATGCAACAGAAAAACGCTAGCTTAATGCATAATACTTCACAATATTGTTACTGATGGGAAAACGCCTCAGCCTCAATCTCGATGTGTAATTTGAGCGAGAAAAGCCCCGCAATGAATATACCCGTCCAAGCAGGTCGTATCTTCCCTAGGTGTTTACTAACCGCCCTTGAGTACCATAGTGCAACTCCTCAGCAGGAATCTCATACCTGACATCCTCATACGCAGCGGTGGCGTCTGTTCCGGCAATATCACAGAGAACATCCGCTCCACCAGGATGATCCCGGACGTAATTAGTAACATCATAAACTACGTTATACAAGTCAAAATCAAATCCAACTTATCAGATAATGTTATAATTCAAATTTACCTTTTCCGTGCATAGCGATCTACAGATCATTTTTTCTTGTGTAATGTAACGTCCGCTAAGATACTCTTTCAATATAGACATTCTTGAGGGACAGAGTTATGGTGCCTAGAACAACGCTAGGCGACCGGTCCTTGATCTTAGGTAAATCGATGAAGTTTTTCAGAGAGTAAGAGGGATGACGAAGGTTGACCAATTTTAGACCGGCACGTTCTGCTATAATATAATACAATTCAAGACCGAGGTTGTAAGAATTTGGTTTCTTTGCATTGCATTCTTCTTGAAATTATATATCCATGGGCAGTGCTCCAAACTAGGTCGACACAACCCAGCCTTGTGAGGGATTGATCACTGGACCCTGACCCACAGCATCACAACACACATGGAAGAAACATTGCCTCACAATAACAACAGGGGGGTCCGCCAAAGGCCCGCCGTAGCTGGTGGAGGAACGAATCACGGGAGAATACTCTACTCTCCAGATGCCATTGTTGTCCACTAGTTGCCGTAAAAAAATAGTCTCTTCGTAAGTGCTCAGAAAGCCGAACATACAGTTCAGGCGACGCATATAATTGATGGGTTGTGCGAGTAATCTCCTGAGCTGATCCTGATTAAAAATCTGTCGAGAAAGTGAATGCGCGCGAATCCATGGTGCCTTTAGTTCTCCGATCACCTTCAATTCATTTTGGCTGTTTTTGATAATGACATCAGGGATACCGGTGTATGGCGACACTATGCATTTAAAATCCGCGAAATGGAGATCGATGTTTTGGGCTTCGAATACGGTATCAAGGACATCGCGAAAGAACTTCTGGAACCGGCCTTGCACGCCATATTCATCGCCAACTTGGGTATTGCCATGGGCATAAAGATCTCGAATTCGAAGATTTAATTGCATGATTCTGGAACTCCAGGTCTGGGTGACATGTCTAACCCGGACATCTTGGAGGAAATCTGGCCATGGCTTTAACTCGCCGGTGAATGTGATATTGTGTAAAGCACTTGATGTTGTATGGGTTGCGGAGTACTTGAGGCCAGGAGTAGAAGACTCAACATATGTTTTGGGAGGACTCGAGGTGGATAACGAGGAAGGGATACCATTGCGCTGACAGCAAAGTCTGCAAGCAACACACCAATTTAGCGAACCGCGCCAATAGTATTCAACCAATAGAAGACACACCGAGTTTTCTGAAGCAATTGATCACAATAGCTGAAGTTCTGAAATGAGTGTTGTAGCAAGCAGAGAGAGAATGAGGGTTAGCGACTGTATCTGGACCAGCCGTACCTTCCAACCGCTTGATAGCACATTGGGGAGGAAACCGCGGAAAGACTTCCCCATGTCTAAAATTGACCTTGGATGCGATATATTATCACGAAATTCAATATTTCTCATTTGAACTAAAGTAACTAAAGTAGAAGAGACGAAAAAAAAATAATGTAATCCAGGATCTAGGACCCCCAGGTGTGGCTGCCTCTCCTGTTACCGGCCTTCGGCTTCCCGAGGCAAACCAGACTACGGGAATGATTCCTCGTGCAGGAATTAGTCCATAAGAGAAATTTTGAGCCATGCTGTATGTTGATATTATGATTCACCAGCGAGCGAAACGGTGACGGTAACTCGGATATCTACCGTGTTCGGACGGATGGGTCTGATCTGGAAGAATTGGTCTCAACCCCTGCCGTGGAAGATTCAGTGGTCATGTCCCCGAATGGAAAATACATTGCATATGTGTCTACGAGTAACGGATACAAAGCAAATATCTGGGTGAAAGAGCTAGCGAGCGGCAAGAAATGGAACTTGACCGATATCGCTTCGATTGCTGCCAATGCATCTTTGCCCAATGGGTTCTTCTGTCCTTCTTGGTCGCCTGATGGTGAATGGCTTGCTTTCTCATCGGATCGTAACTCAGGGTGGTATGGACATGGTAATCCGACTTTCTTGGGTCTGAGTGGATGGGAGCATACGCAAGAAATATCCATCTATGCGATTCGGCCTAACGGATCTGATTTTCGCCAAATTGCTACGAAGGCTGACTGGTCCTTGGGTTCTCTCGAGTGGTCGCCCGATGGGAAGAGGATTCTCTTTTACGAAATGACCTGCGAGAATACCTGGAACTCGCATCGTCCCAAGTCCATCAACTTGGCAAACTCGACATTGGTCTCCGTTGACTTTGTAACTGGCACAGACTGGCGTGTTGAGGTGGAAGGCGCCGGCGTGAAGATCTTCCCACAATATCTGTCCGACAATAACATTGCCTACTTCTACAAGGGTGGTACTCAAGATGGATTCCATACCAAGAGTGGTACATATGTGAACACAACCACTGCAACCATTCGCTCCCCTTCCTGGTCGCCGGATGTCAAGCAAGTCGTCTATGAAAAGACCAGTTGAACCATTCGCCCCATGGCTAAGAAGTTGTGGAGCTGGGATTCTGACTGGGATTATCGCTTCACCGATGTCTTTCACTCACAGCCAACAGCTCCATCATCAACTCTGGATTCCCCAGCTTCTCCCATGATGGAAAGAAGATTGTCTAACGAGTATGGGGCACCAACTCCACTCTAGGCGATAAATCCGAGCTCGGTCTGCGCTTGTTAGATCTAGAAACCAGAAAGATCTCCGTCTTGACAACGGAGTGGGATAACTTGCCATTCTTCTCACCAGATGGGAGTCGTATCGTTTTCACTCGCAAGACAAGCGCGACAAACTACGACGTGTGCACGATGAAGCCTGATGGTACCGATATCAAGGTGCTGATCAGCAGTGGGGCGAATGATACGCATGCTGTGTGAACCCATGATGGGCGTATCATGTACTCTTCCGGCATGTTTGGTTTCCAGTACGAGTGTGCCTTGTATGATCAGACTTTCCAGCCCTATGGGCAAATTGTCGTTATGGATGCGGATGGGTCTAAGAAGCAGGTGCTTACCGACTTGATTTGGGAGGACTCTATGCCCCTGTTTGTGCCGAATTCTGCGTTGCACAACAGTCATCTATAAGCGGCGGATCCCGAATCATAGTTTAACAGCTGGACTGGGTGGTAGATTGCCGGGGAAAGATTGGAACAATTGTTCTGTAAATACGTGGACGGCTTAAGGCTTAAATTCACGCCTTCCTAGACTAGAATTAAAATTTTCAAGGGGAAGCGCGACATTCATACAACGTACTTCATATATTTTTATCAAGAATTGCGATCAAATGAACTGATTATACTGGCCCTCTTACACCGAGAGACCTCACATCCCCAGCTTCCAGGATTCGCGAATTATTAGCATGCCCGCTAAATTGAGATCCGACGATTAGTTAACCCTGAGACTGACAGATCATGGATCGATTGGACATGTCAAATGGACCAAACATGTGCCAATCACGCTCCTTTAGAGTAAACCTTGCCAATTGAATGCAATCAATGCATGGACAATGCAGGGTTGCCCGAGACACGAACCTGGCAGGTGGAGACGCGCCATTGCGATGCTGGGCACTGGGCAGGGGTAGAAGACGGAGAGGACCGCGATTCCAACCAGCCTCACACCCTACTGTAGAACCTTGTTTTCTCCGCAAGAATCGGCTTGCTCATTCCTGTATGTTAGGAGTTGATCATTATGGATGCTAAAAAGCCCCGCCTGAACGCGCCAGATCGTAACACGCGAGCTGGGCGGTCAGGACATTCTCCGATGCGAGTTTCAGCCCCACTCTAGATACTAATTTATGGGGTTTAAAGCTCCTTCATTCCTTCTAGAGCTGGGATCTAGCAATTCGTATCTGAGGTTGTTGTTCTTCTGTTAAATAGGGAGGTTTCGTCTTGTAACTTGTCTCTACATTGGCTGGACCCTACAGCACGTATTAAAGGAAGGGAGGCTGGGGATCTTCGGCCGACAGCTCTGGCCCACGACGCAAACAACTGGGGATCCCATCCTTGCCAAATGACCCCATTGGACTGGTTAAGTGGTTTCAATCCAAGCCTAGCCCCTCCGGAGTGCCAATGACATCCGTAAATCCGGATTTCCCTGCTTTGTCGCGCCGTGCCAAGCGCGTGGGAGAAGCACCAGTGGCTTATCTGATCGTGATTCAGCCTGCCTGAAGTGGAGCCTTATTACGTCGAGCTGAAAACTCTTTTTTTGGCGTAAGACGCGTTCTGGAGCGCGTTGTTGTTGGTCCTAGCTTTTAATGGCCCCAATTGACAAGATATTCGTGGTGGTTGATATAGCTAAAGACGGTGAATATTTGGAGTGTTTCAAGCGTGGAAGTGCAGAGCAACCGGGGGGGGGTTAAGATCCGACATAGCAAAGCAATATCTCAGTGAGAAGCAGCAATAATCCAACCCCAGATATGTACACTATACAATACATATGCTGGACCGCTGGTCGAGGGGGCTACCACAGGCACGGCCATGGATCGACTGCCCTGGCGTCGGATGTTGGTGGAAAGCCAGTGGCATGAGAGCGACTTGAATTTATTTGATTATTTGCTTAATTGGTGACTTTCGACGCGAGGGGTTCTGCTGAGGTAAGCGCGGCTGGGCGCGTGGTCACGTGCAGCGTGACTTAGCCCGTCGCGCTAAAAGATTCACGTCCACCGAGTACTTAACCGATTCTTCTCCCGCTCCGGCATTCGCGCTTTCTGATTTTTCCCCCTCAAGCTTTTGCCATTCCCTGTTTTGCGGTCCTTGTGTTGTATTCAGTTGTTGTTTAGTGATCACTTTCCCTTCAACACATCTTCCAATGGCCACCCAAGTCACCCCTTCGAAGCAGGTACGTGATGTCACTCGTGTCGCCTCTCGCAGTAGACGCGTCGTGAGCATCGTTTTAGCTAACTTCCATGCTTTATTAGACTGCTTCCTCCTTCGAGAACCTCAAGATGAGCGATTCCCCTGTCAAGAAGCTCGACTTCCAGTCCGTCGGCAAGGAGAACGCGCCCGCGTCTTTCAAGGCCGTCGACGCGACCACCACCAAGCCCGTCGAGAAGGCCCTCGAGGTCGCCAAGGTTGCTGCTGGTATTAAGGAGGCTGAGGCCAACGAACCCCTCCTCCAGGAGAACCCCCACCGTTTCGTCCTCTTTCCCATCAAGTACCACGAGGTAAGTCACGTCGCCGACGCGTCTACGCGTAAAGTGGTTCGGACGTGTAAAGACTCGACTTTGCACAGCCAACCTACATTTGTCTCGTGTGAAAAATATGCTAACAATTGTTTTTTTATCTTCACACAGATCTGGCAAATGTACAAGAAGGCCGAGGCCTCTTTCTGGACCGCCGAGGAAATTGATCTGTCCAAGGATCTGCACGACTGGCACAACCGCCTGAACGATGACGAGCGTTACTTCGTCTCCCACGTTCTGGCCTTCTTCGCCGCTTCCGACGGTATTGTCAACGAAAACCTGCTGGAGCGTTTCAGCGGTGAAGTTCAGGTCCCCGAGGCCCGCTGCTTCTATGGTTTCCAGATCATGATGGAGAACATCCACTCCGAGACCTACTCTCTTCTCATTGATACCTACATCAAGGAGCCCAAGCAGCGAACCTACCTCTTCGATGCCATTGACACCAGTATGCATAACCCCGTGAACACTTTCCATCCAAAGACTTGCATGCTAACCAATATCCAGTCCCCTGCATCAAGCGCAAGGCCGAGTGGGCTATGAAGTGGATCTCGGACCGTGAGTCCACATTCGCCCAGCGCCTGGTTGCCTTTGCTGCCGTCGAGGGTATCTTCTTCTCTGGCTCGTTCGCCTCTATCTTCTGGCTCAAGAAGCGTGGTCTCATGCCCGGTCTGACCTTCTCCAACGAGCTGATCTCCCGTGACGAGGGTCTGCACACTGACTTTGCCTGCCTGCTGTTCTCTCACCTGAACAACCGCCCCAGCAAGCAGGTTGTTGAGGATGTCATTGTTGAGGCTGTTGGTATCGAGCAGGAGTTCCTGACTGACGCTCTGCCCTGCGCTCTTCTCGGCATGAACTCCAAGCTGATGTGCCAGTACATCGAGTTCGTGGCTGATCGTCTTCTGGTCGCTCTCGGTAACAAGAAGTACTACAACGCCACCAACCCCTTCGACTTCATGGAGTCCATCTCCCTGGCTGGCAAGACCAACTTCTTCGAGAAGCGTGTAGGTGACTACCAGAAGGCCGGTGTCATGGCCTCCACCAAGAAGGACACCAGCGCCTCCTCTGAGGGCGAGCAGACCCCCAAGGACAACGGCCTCAGCTTCGATGAGGACTTCTAGACGTTGTCTCTTGTCTTTAATATCCCCCCCCCCCTCCTTTCCTCCCCCCACTCCACCTCTCTTGTTTTATACCCTCCAGTTGTGGGGTTTACCTCACGCTGTTCTCCACATGATATCACGCTGCTTTTTTGTCTGTTTTCTTTTGCTTTTGATGGGATTTCTCCGAAGGCTACGCATGGATTAGGCGTTTTATTTTCCCCCATTGTTTTTTACTTCTTGGTCTGTCCTAGACTTCTGACGGTAATGTCTGATATGGGATGGATGGCGGATATGTCTATTTAACGTTTGAATCACTGGTTCATTGTGTATCTTTTGTAGTCTGGATTTTGTAAAGAGCATGCTTCCTAGGCTCGGTACAATCAACCGTCAGGTATACCAACCAGCCTGGGCTAATTTGGCAGTCCTTCCAACACCCGCCTATGCACTCGGCTTGAAAGTGATCTCCCATCAATATGACTCGACTCGAACACACCGTCTAAACCCTCCTCCATTGCGCGCAGCAAGTCCATGATCCCGTAACATGCATGTCATTAATCTCTATGAGCCAATCCATCCATCCCACCACAGCTATCCCACTCTCCCATCAACCCCCCTCAAAACCAGAAGAAACCTATCGCTTCCCCTTCCCACCCTTCTTCTTCCCCTTCCCACCCTGCCCCGCATTCGCAGCAGGCGCAGGCACAGGCGCAGACACAACCTCTTCAACAGCCGGCGCATCAACCATCTCCACATCACCGCCTCCCACACCACCAGCCCCGGACAACCCCAAACTCGCCACGTCCGCACCACTAGCCAACTTGCCCAGCCCCGTGATCAACCGGCTTACCTCGGCGATCTTGTTCGTCTGGTACTGCAGGACAGTGCCTGTGGTGGGATTGTAGGTTTTGAGGGTGAGTGAGGCGACGGGGGCGGAGGGGGTTGCGGTTTGTGTTGTGGTAGTTTGAGAGGTGGTTTCTGAGTTACTGGTGGTGGCTGCTTTCTTGGCTTGCGATTTTGAGCGTTTGGCGCGGGCGCCGGGGGTTTCGGTGGGGAAGTGGTATTTTGTTGTTATCCGGGTCTGATGGGTGCATTAGTTGGTTTCTTGGAGGTTTGGTTTGTTGTTAAGGGGAGGGGAGTGGGAGATTGGGTTTATATATTGGCATGGACAGTGGGGGGTAGTGCGACTCGGATGCTATTGCAGCTTGTCGCTCGGGCCGTGAAAATAGGTATAGATTTGACGTACAGTATCCGGGTATGCCTCTAAAAGCTGAGCAGACTGCTCCAGGAAAGCCTGGGAGGTGGGGAGGTAGGGCATGGTAGTGTGTGTAGGCGAGAGCCGGTCTCGCTTTTGCGATGGTGGTCCGGATCGAGTATCGGCGGGGTCAAGAGTTGAGTATCAGCTGGGGATGTACTCAATTGGACGATCTGGTGATAATGCCCGAGCGGACGGGCTGAGAAAGTGTTGTAGGAGGGATGTCTGGAATTGGGGGTGAGTGGTGGTTGAGGTGAAGTCCGGGGGTGGAAATGGAGGTGGTCCGTTAGGTTATCACCGCCGGACTTTTTCCAGGTCTTGGCGTCGGTGGCCGCTACTCAACACATGGTCTCATAGTGTGACAGTATGCTATGGGTATATAGCATCACTTTTCGCCTGGCAATTTTGGGATAATTCGATTATAGGCAGTTGCTAAACGAGAAGGGATTTTCGAATATATGCGCTCTTCATTCTATCATGAAGAAAAGTCTCATATCATACAGGTACTCGAAGACTATGTGTCCGTTCACCCTATTCATATCCACGCCCATGAAGACCAAAATGATTCCAAGTAAGAAAAGAAATGAGAGCCTAGAAAGGCCAAATATCAAACCCCAAGGGAAACAATTCCCTAGCACCATCGCAAATATCCAGAGAGAAAAAAAGCCAAAAAGTCATCAAAACATAACCAATGCATAACAGATCTTAGCAGAAATCCAAATCTCCACCTCCCAAAATAACCAACCAAAATATCCCAAAATGTCCAAAATGTCCAAAAAAAAATACAAACCACTCACTCAATAGCCCGATTACACTGCACACAAATCAACTTCTGACTCCCATCCCTCCCCTTCACACCCCGAAAATTCGTACCCCGACAATGCTCACACCTCATAATATCCTCCTCCCCCGCCGAAGAACCATAATCACTACTCAACACACTCGCCGCAACACTCAACTTGCGCTCGCCGCCGCCGCCGCCGCCGCCACCACTGACCGAAATCCGATTCGGACTGAGCAGATTCTCCGCTTTGCGCGACTTCATGGCTAGTGCGTCGTGGGTGATTTTGTTCCAGTATGCGTAGCTGTGGTCGCCTTGTAACCAGAGGGGGTTATCTTTTGCTTTGCCGCTGGCGGCGATGTCGGCGGAGGAAGAGGGGAGATTGCGTGGGTCGGGGTGGGAGATTGATGGACCTGGGCCGCTGCGGGTAGGTCTGTGGCCGTTTTGTGTGGGTGTGTAGTCGTGGGAGGGGCGGGGGGATATTGGTGGAGAGGTTGTTACTACTGAGAGGGATTCGTTTGGTGCTAGGCTGGAGGGTCGAGAGGAGGAGAGGCGGAAGGTTGCTGAGCGGTGCTGGGGGGATGGAGAGCGTGTGCGGAGGCCGGGGCGGGAACCGTCTGTGCTGGTGCGGCCGTGGCGGACGACGGAGTTGCGCCAGGATATGATACGTTCGGAGGGGGTTTTGTGGGAGGATTCTTTGCCGGTGGAAGAGGCGATGCTGTTGCGGGCGGAGTTGGAGCGGCGCAGGATTCGGCGGGAGATTGTTGAGTTGGCGTCCCAGTTTTCGTAGCGCCGTTTGTGGTAGGCGCAGTCTTGTCGGAGGACTTTGATTTTGCCGGAGTAGTCGGCGATGACGATGATGTTGCCGTCTAAGTGTCTGGAGCGAGAGATGTAGGAGGGGGATTCGTGGGCCATTTTGCTGATGATGGATAGTCGGGGTGCGGAGGAGGATCGTTTGTGGTTGTTCTCGTGTCCTTGTGACGGGCTTTCTTGCTTTGAGGACTCCTCCGTGCTCATGAGAGCTACCGGGGGTGGGTTGCAGATATCGTAGATTGGATCTTCAGACAGCCCCAAGACCTGCTTGGTCTTTGTGGGAGCGACGAGGGCCACCGTCACGATAGCGGATTGTGTTTCGAATACCTCCACAGCTCGTTTATCGGTATCACGTTCCACAGTGCCAATGGGCCAAACGTATGCCTTGCGATCCTCACTTCCGCAGATGACATGCTTGCCGTCATCGGTGAACGTTGCACGAATCTGGCTGCACGTATTTTCATTCCCGCGAAATTTGGCTTCTAGCGCTCGCTCACGGAAGTCGTACATTCGAATGCGGGAGTCGTTGCTGGTGACCAGCAATTTGACATCACCGTTAGGATCGTCGATTGGGACTGTCATGGTGTCGATCCCGGTGATCTTATTCCCTTTTGAGTTGCGACCGCGAGCAGATCGAACGTGGATCTGGCCAGAAACCTTCAACCCCTCGGTGTCGTAGATGTTTAGTAATCCGTTAAGACATCCAGCCATGGAGTACCGTCCATCAGGTGTGAAAGACACCGCAGTGATCATGTCGGGCACAGTAACGACGAAAGCCACGTTCTTGTCCGGGATGCTCCATAGCCGTAGCTTTGTGTCGAGCGATCCAGCGAGGAAGAACCTATCATCGCGAGGATGGAACTGGATTGATGTAACAAAGTCGGTATGCTGAAAACAGCAGAGACATTCAGTCCGACTAGCATGCCATAATCGAACAGTCTTGTCCATCGACGAAGAGAGCAGGAAATTATTCTATACCCCGGTCAGCGTATTTCCAAAACGGACCCCTCTCTCTCTCTCTCCTGTGACGGCCATACTTTACTCCAACTCAGATCCAAAATACTACCCGTATGTCCTTCGAAGATCCGAACCGGCTTAGGGTGAAAGACAGGCGCATTCAACCTCGGTGGCTGATCCGTCGGCGTTTCCTCGCCTCCATGTGTGGCGTCCCCGCGCTCCTCGGGGTTCGAAATCACCGCCCAGACTCGGACCTTTTTATCCTGGCCAGCCGCAGCTAGAAACTTGCCATCCTTGGAGAAGGCCAAGGCCCAAATGGCACTTCCAGTTCCATCATCAGTTCCGAGGCTAGACCTCCGTCTATCGGCGGCTCTGGTCGGAACACGTGCACCATCTAGTAATTCCTGAGCTAGAAACACCCGGTCAAAGGCTTTATCTTTCTTGTAATGCACGCGAGTCCGAAGATATCTCGTAGGCGCGGGATGCCGTGGAATGAATCCTATCGGATTGGACGTGTCGACGGACATGCGGCTGGCATCTGGCTCCGAAATTTCATCTTCTGCCTCGGAGAGCTGGTCTTTCTTTTTGGTGCCAATAAGACGGCTTAGAAACGAGACACCCTTTCTAAAGGGAAAGTAAAAAGAGAAATTGTATGTCAGCCATCATGCAGCCATTTCAAATATATAAGAATTGCCAATAGCCCAACGGCTCGGTGTCAGGACCCCGAGGCGGGGGAAGCATTGTTCACGAGGGACGGAAGTATGCGGGACCGGGGATCAAGCAGATCACGCGTGTGGTCGGCGTTTTGGGATTTGGAGGCATTGAAAGCTTTCACGATGTCACACTCACTTCTTTTCTTTGGGAGGGTTTGAGTTTGACGCTGCATCTCCCCGAGCAGTGCTAGTCTCTGACAGGTTGAAGTCGGAGCTGCCGGCCTCGGCCTCGTATGAAGCCCGACCAAGCAGTTTCAGGGGAATTGACTTTTGAGTATTTGTTCGCTGAATGATATGCTACCGCAAAGGAACCAAAAAAAAAAAAGGAGAGTCAGCCATATTTTCTTTAATAATTTGACCGGCCTTCTCGGCTGTTTGCCTTTGTCGAGAGACCCAGAAGTAGTCGATAGAATATTGGAGGCCCATCCTTCCGCTTACCTGAGATAAAGGGTCGATGGCGCTGTTCTCAGTTCTCGTTTCATGCAGCGTATAAGTCGAGTTTCTAGCCACGGGTCCACCAATATGCTGTAGTGGACGACGAGTATTGCGCTGCGCATCTTGTTGGCTGTTATTCGAGCCCGACGCGACGTCGGACGTGACCGACCCTGCGCCTATCGATGGTGATGATCGCCCATCAGCGTCTGCAGCTCCTTCATTTGACGTCGATCTTGCATGTAAGCTTGGCTAGAGGCTCGCAGATCCCAAGGAAATGTAATTCCCAGAATTTCCAAGCCAACCAGACCAAATTCCAATGCGCGCATTTGCACGTACCAATGGGTAAAGTTTGCGAGACTCTGAGCGGTCCTGGTTTAGGCTCGCCGGTTATCGCGGGAGTTGTCGAGCTGCGCGGTAATGCGCCATTCTGGGCTGCGCTCCCCTCCATTTAGTCGCGCGGCCCCGTCGCATGGGGTGTGGTGGCTGGTGGCTGGTGGGGGGGGGGGGGAGTGGAGGAGAGGATGGAGAAGATGGAGAGATGATATGTTGGGGGTGTTTGGTACCGGGTGTTAGAGGAATTGGGCCATTACTTAAAAGAAGAAAGGGATAGGACGTCTGACTAGAAGCGCGAAGAATTATTGGAAGCGAAAGAGGCGAAATTAAAAAAGTCACGAACTGATAGGCTAGAGCGGCAACGGCCGGAGATCGATGGATGACATCAAATGTTCCGAGACTCTTGTAGAGTGGAGACTCTCTCGAGACACTTGGATTAACTGGATGGCTACTGATCTTACTGCTGGGCTTGTTCTAGAATGTCTGGAGATTTCAACTTGAAAGTTCAAAAGAATTGATTATTTATAGATACATATGCTCATCATCACATTCAGATTCATGTATGCTCGTATAGTGTATAGTCTGTATAGAGGATGATTATCATAAGATTTCCATCCATCTATGTCCTCCGGGGACAATTGTCGAGTCCTTTTATGGATTGTTTCAGCGGCATCTTCCTTTAAATGCGCGCCTGCAGCTTTCGTGCACGATCCTTGGCAATGTCACACATGGCCTAATCTCCGAGTCAGTGACCATCAATCTGACAGTCTGCATCTGCACATCTGCACATACCTGGATAGCCTCTGTAATCTCCTTCTCCTGATCCGCCCGGTCAATGCGCTGGCGCATTTCCACCATAATCACATCCCGGCTGCGCCCATTGACAAAGGTCCTGTAGCCCAGATAAGATCAGCATTGAAACCCAAGACAGAATATCGGAGATAAAACTAGCGAGCACCAGTTGTATCATCTGGAGAGAACCTACACAAATCGCAGTCCGGGGAACTTCTCCTCATACTCCACATTCAGCGCCAACAACTTCTCCGCCTGCTCCTCAGCGCCCGTGTTTAATTGCGCCTGCTCCTTCTTGCTCAATTCACTGAGATGTTCGGGGTTGGCGGGGGCCCGACCGAGTCGCGGGTGTGAGCCCAGGATGCCGAACAGCACCTTTCGGTCGGCGGGGGACGTTTGCGCAGCCAGCGCAAAGAAACGACCTCCCACGGCGTCGATGAGAGAAGTATAGGAGTTGAAGGTCTGTTTCGCCAGCAGAGGCAGCATCAATTGGTGGATCTCGGGCGAGGGCTCGAAGAGAGTGTCTAGTACGCGCAGCTGGGTCTCCGGCGACTGGGAGGGCAGCGATGAGAGGGCGGGGAGATCGGCCATGATTGTGAGAGGTGGGGGGTTTTGACGATTGGATCAAGAATCGCGGGTTAAATGGTCGAGACTCGAGAGAGATTTGACCAATTCCTTGAGTCTGAAATCATAGGGAGGATGGGGTTGGTATTAAGTAGATTCCCACCATCGGGGGTCGCCGAGTGAGTCGTTTCTTCGGGCGGGGACCAGCGGGAGGTGAAGAACTACTGTCAGACGGTCAGACTGTCAGTAGTCTGAGCTCGATTCTATGAGGGACTGGACTCGGTACTTTAAATGCTTCGAGAACACCGTGGAGTGGAACAAGGTTCACAACTATCTGATTGGTTTTTCTATTATTGGAGGGATGAACGCATTATTCTTGCAATGCTTGGCAATTGAGTATATATGTGACCTCGTACGTGGTGTACCAAGACTCCTGCCGCAGCCAATGCGATCGGTTCTTCTTGGGGTGCTAACACTATGTGCTACAGCATGTTTTATGCCCAACATAGGTCAATGTTTGGATGACCCAACTATCCAAGCCCCAGAACAAGCACGAGGGGCTAGCTATAACGAGCATTGACTCCGAGCGAGCGTTTCAGAACCTCCACTGAAATGAGGATAGCCGCGAGTGGAGTCGACCAGCGAATTGGGAGCGTGCCCCTGAACCAGCCCGAACGACGGGGAAATAGTCTTCGTAACGAACGAGAGGTTCACCAGTGCCCAATGCCCAATGCCCAATGCCCATCATCGTGTCTGATGTCTCCGTGGGCTCAAGGTTGACCCCCTTCTCGGCCTATCAGTTACTGGTAGTGTTGGCGGTATTGACGTCTGTCAATCGTTCAATTCTCATTCTGATTGGGGAGGGTCCCCCATTATTTACGATCTTGAGATCTCATCCGTCGCCCCAACTTTTTGCCCGTTCCTAATATTCTACGGAGTAGAGTACGAAAGGATATGGTTAGCAGGGAATAACCGACTAACCAGTGAATCAACTAGACTCCAGTTGATCATTATTGTTCGGTGCGTTAGGTGGAGGTTGCCCTAGTTTGGACCGTCCAAAGTCCAGACTCTCCTCTCGGTCTCCTCTTCCCCCTTCTTTCCCTTCTCTCCCCTCCTCTTCCTCGGATTCAACTCCTCCCAGATTCACAGACCGCGACTGGTCTTTCAAAGCCTCTCCGGCACGCTCCTCATGCCGTGCGAGCCGCCATGTCTCTCAATGGGCTAGATACTCCCACCGTCGTCGAAGCCTACCAGAATGCCCTGGCCGACGCGGGCGGTTGGTAAGTTTAAATCGTGGAATGCTCGCGACTCCGTCTCCCCTCCCCCCTTTTGCGCTCCTCCACAAATTAGCCCACTATCAATGAATTCTTCGTAATTCTAACCATTGTGATCATTTGATTCTCTCTAGGTTTCTATTACACTACACCGCACGGGATGAGGTCGCCCTCCTCGATCGAGGCACCGGCGGGGTGCCCGAGGTGCGCAATGCCATCGACAACTACAACGAGACCTCGCCGCTCTATGGCTTCTTGCATTATCGCAGGAGGAAAGTCATCCTGCGGTTCATGCCCGAGGGTCTGTCACGACTCATACTAGGTACGACCCCGATTGGTGTGCGACAAGATGCTAGGAGGGAGGAACCATGTCACTAATTCGATGACCCTTTCTTTCTAGCCCGAAGTAACGTCCAGTTCCAGTCCGTCCTCGACAAGTTCAACCCGCACGATACGGTACTCCCCTTGGCGCAGGCTTCCGATTTGAACGAGAGCGCCCTGTCATCCGCTTGCCTTCTCCACACGGCCTCGGGATCGATCACGTCTTCCTCGAGCTCGCTACGGCGCCGTCGATTGATGGAGATCACTGAAGATGCGGAGGAAAATGGCGCAAAAGAAGAGTTAAAGGATCAACCAGAATTGCAGTCGCAACCGCAACCGCAACCGCAACCTCCCCCTAGGGCAGAGACAAGAGAACGATCTGGCAGCCAGAAGTCCGAGGCTACGATTGTACCACCGCCCTCGACGACTTCACCCGAAGTCGAGATGTCCTCGCCCGAACTTCGACCTCCTCCATCGCGAGCAAGTTCCCGTTCGCCTCTCTCGCGCGGTAGTCCGAGCGAATCACACTCAAGCAACATGTCTCCAACCTCCCCGCGTTCCCCCGAATCGGTTACTTCGGAGCATTCCAGATACCGGAATATTCTAGACGAGTTTCCTCGCCCGTCAGAGGAGATTCGAATGTCAACTCAGTCTGCGCGGCCCTCGTTGCGCGATCTGGAGCGAGCAGCTGGGTATACACCCAAAGTCAAGCTAGGTCCTCGTCCGTCACTCGACCAAAGTGGACGGCCTCGCACGTCAGGAAGCTCCCGAAACCCTGATCAACGACCAGTCGCCTCCATGCCAGCTGGTATGCGTCCTTCCTCCGTGCGCAAACCCCCGAGCATCAACGAAGTCCCCCGTCCCCGATCTCAAGGAAGCTCCTTTGCTACCAAACCGAACAGTCGAGCGCCTCCAATCCCTCCATTGCTGGTCCCTCCTCCGTCGATTCCCATTTCGAGGCCGCCCCTCTCTCCAGGCGCCAAGTCCTTGGGTGCTCTGTCAACCTCGTCCGGCCTGACTCCGGAGAAGGAGCGCTTGATGAAAGCGTTGCAGCAGCGGAAAAAACAAATGGCTAAGCGGGCGGAGCAAACGAAGAAAGAGCAGGTAATGGCCGACGTAGAAGAAGAGGTAAAGGAGACAAATACGAAGGAGCCTGTTCAGAACGAGGAAGAAAATAAGGAGAATATTAATCTGGCATCTGAGCCAGCGCAGAGCCCCAAAATTGAGGCTGAAACAGTACCTGAGCCTGAGACCAAGCTCGAACCAGAGAAGTCGCAGGAAAGTCAAGCTCATGGGAACCTTGCAGAACCGCATATGCCGGTTCCCGGGCCATCCGAGGTACCTGAGCAGCCTCAAGAACCGGCTCCATCTGGACCCGAAGAATATCAACCTTCAGCCTGCCCTGAGGCACCAGCGCCTGAGTCCCTTCAGGATCAGGCAACGATCGAGCCCGAAGACGAGCAGGTCTCTCCTGAAACGTCAAAGGATGATCCGGAACTGATCGCCGACGCAACGGTCTCTGATTCCGAATGCCCATCTTCTCATACTTCGAATCCCAGTGCGGACACAACATTTTCGACTGACCGCGCCGAGACACCTCTGGAAGCTGCCAAGTCCGAAATACCGCAGACTTTCATCGAAATCGAGGGTTCTGAAGTTGAAACACACGAGGAGCCCACAGACTCCGCAATTTCTGACCCAATTGAGACTAAGGACGACCTAGTCCCACCTAGCGCCAACGTCGAAGTCCCACTCACCGGGGAGGCAGCCGACGCGACGCCAGAACTGGAAAACGCTTCTCCTGTGCAACAACGTGAGGTCGCGCCAGTCGTCGACGAACAAATAGAGGAGGCAGCCACTGAAGAGGCAGCCCCCGCAGACTTCCCCGAAACACTCACCATCCCCATCCTTCCGCCCGTGGAGTCTCCCCCTGGCCCCTCCATAGTCGAGCCTCCGGTCGCGCCTGCGACGGTCTCGATCGAGCCTGTTCCTCAAGACGAGACCACCCCCGAGGAGCAACACATCTCGACTCTTGCACCCGCTGTTCCCCCCTTGGACCAAAGGCGAAGAAAACACTTGGAGCCGATTCAAGTACCAGCGCAGGAATTTTCAGACGACGACTGTCTCCTCTCGGATGATTCTTTCATGGAGGAACTAAGATCGGCCACCGTGCAGGAGGCCAGACCGGTTTCGGTCAAGTCTCCCAACGGCGGCGATCAGTCTTGGAAGGGTTCCCGGGCTGTCTCCAGTCCTTACCTGACCTCCCCCTCCGCCATGCAAGCTCTGGCAGTGGGTCGATCTGTCTCGAGCTCACACGTCGACAATGGATCTTCGACTCCAGTGCTCATGGCCAAGAAGATCAACGTGTCTTCTGGCATCTCGAGCCGTATCAAGGCCTTGGAGAAGTTCTCCAGCCGTGAAGGCACTCCCTCTGGTCCGACTCCCCTCAACGGACCATCCGCGTCTTCCTCGTTTGAGGAGCTGCGCAAGCGTGCGTCTGTATCATTCCCTAACGGTACTATCCCGGACTTCTCTCGCGCTCCCAGCGTGAACCATCATGATGCTCGCCCCGTCTCTTCCAACCGTCGGACCAACTCGATCTCGGTGACGGCTCGCATTGTCCGTGAGACGAGTGCCTCTCCGGGCTCCTCTGGTATGGAACCGTCGGAGTCAGACGTCCTTAACCTCCAGGCTAGCCCGCTCACCGTGGAGCAGCATGGAACAAACGACGAGGCGGTGTCTACCAACCAGACCGTCGAGTCACCCGCCCCCGCCGTAGAGGACCGTACCATGTCAATGTCATCTGCTGGGTCCAGTCGCCAAGTCACGCCAGTTTCTCGTCCTGCAAGCCGCTTGTCATTGTCCTCGCGTTCCAAGACCGATGAAAATATTCAATCCGCATCGCCCACAGACGAGAAGAAGGGCTCCCGTGCATCCCGTTTGATGCGCCGCATGTCGTCGATGACCTCGACTTCCCGCCGCAGCATCATCGGGGCCTTGAGTCCACCCGTAAAGGAAGAGTCTGCAGTCTCTCCTCTGGGTAACTCGGCTATCTCGAAGTCCTCGTCCCGCCAGACCCTCTCTGAGCCTGTCGAGATCGGCGAAGTCAACGTCCAGTTCCCCGAAACCCTCCTCTGGAAGCGCCGATTCATGCGCATCGATGAGGATGGCTACGTGGTCCTCACCCCCGGCACTAATGATGCCAGTGCTCGCAACATGATCAAGCGCTATCACCTGAGCGAGTTCCGGACGCCTTGTCTCCCTGATGAGGACATGCAGGAGTTGCCCAACAGCATTCTGCTAGACTTCCTGGACGGCAGCACGCTGCAGTGCGCGTGTGAGTCACGACAGGGGCAATCCTGGACTCTGCAAAGTAAGTTATCTCTTCCCGGCTGAATGGGATATTTTTGGGGTGACTTTCCAGTGTATACTAACAAATCCCGCAACAGCTCTTGTCGATGCTCACAACGCCCATCAGCAATGATTCCACCCACTGGCGGCTTCCCAGGGCAGGATTCCTCCGCTAACTGCATCTCTTCACATTTCTTTTTTCGCCTCATAGATTTGAGCCACATTTATCATCGCACCATCGTCGTCGTCCTTCCGCACAATGCCTCCCTTTCCTTGACTCTCGATTTCATTTCACTCTGGCCGGCTGGCCCTTGTGTCTGTCTGCATCCCACATATCATTTCCTATTTCTTCTCACCATCGTCCTTTCTTCCATTTTCTTGTCTTCCCTTTTTGTATCTCTGGTCTCCCATCTCTCTGTATGTGCGTGTGATATATGTGGCATGTTTCGTGGTATACCCCCCTTTCCAAGTCAAAAAGCCTCTTTCGACTTTTTTTCTTTTTCCTTTCTCCCTCCCGTGTTTCGAGGCTAGGATCGTCCTTCGTGGATGGTCAAAACAACTTTCTATCTCCCGTGTACAGGTGAAGACCACGCAATCCTCCTGTTCGTTGCAACGTCTTGCATCCGCCGTAACTGGCGCGGAGTTTGTGTTACCACCTCCTTTTTCTCCTGATCTGTTCTTCATAGCTGCATGGTATGGGCATACAAACTCTGCATTGCATTGTAACTTTTTATTTCTCTCTTCGAATGTAGAGCTATTCGTGTGACGGGTATTACCTTCGCGCGATCTCCATAAGCTAGGTCACACATTCTTCGATATTGCATGAGTTGGACGCAGCGCCTCTTGCGACATTTGGGGCACCAAGGGGCTTTCTTGACACCCGAAGCCGCTCATTGTGCAACGCTATCCGTGGACCAGAAAATCACGCAAAGCGTCGGAGATTCCCCTGCACAGAGCCCCTGACGGGTTTCTCAAAGAGCAGTCGTGGTTCCCGTATCGTACAATGTCCACTTAAGAGAATCTCTCGACTCGAAACTGTAAATCAATTCCCAGGACACCCACATATGAAGAAGCCTCGGCTCTCAGCGAGGTTCAATCTCTGAAAGATCCCTCCATCTGACAACTACAACGAACAGCGATATCTTCTCTCCTAGGAGCTACATCTCAGGTGTGCTTTTGCTTGTGGCGCACCTAGGTCGTCCTACAAAAATTAAGCTTCACTGAACCTTAAAGTAAAAATATAACAAGATACCAATAACCAGGCACAACACAACAACGTCTGAACCCGGCCGTGGCCGTCCGCAGGACATGCCATACCGTTGGAGATTTTTTTATTGAGGTGATTCACGGCACCGGTGAAGCAGCGTGCCGATGCTATTGCAACACTACCTACATTGTGAACCACGGTATCGATGGACATGTCACAGTATCGGGTATCTCCACGGTCCTGATGAGGCCACCGATTGCCGAGTAAATCACTCGATAAGCACCTGACAAGTAATTGCGTGAGGAATGGCTACTGAGGTGAATAGTTTGTATGTGATTGCCACTGATCTACTCTTCGAAAGGGAAGTATAAAGCGGTCCTGCGGTACCGACTTCATTGCTACATCATCTCATCTACCACTAGGAACTACCTAATATTGAGTCCCTTCTCAGACTTATAAACTATTCTAACAGCCGTTGATTGATCTTTTTAATTGCAATATTCTTGAGTTTATCATCATATCCCCATAATGAAGGTCACCAATCTCCTTCCTTCCCTTTTCACTCTCACAAGCATCACCCTCGCTAGTCCGGTCAAGCGTGCCGAGTCTCTCCATCTTCGAAACTTCTATGTCCAGCATGCAGATGATGGAACGGGTGCATTGGATTTTGCACTTCATAGTACCGTAACTGGTCTTTCTGATGAATGTACACTTTCATGGTATGTTCATCGTCCTTCTTCTTCATATCTTCCTCGCGAGATTTCCCAAATATTCATCAATATTACCCTCTTTTTGCATCTTACCCACTATTCAAACCTTGGAAACCCTTCCTTCTATTCCCAGCATATAAATCGCAAGTCAAGCGGGGCTAAGACTAACCCAAAATTAGGAGCACAACGAGTGACATCCAACCCGGACTCGGAATGAACAAATGCCTCAACAATAACTACGAGTTCGGTTTCCGCTATGGGATTGGTAATATCGAGAACTTTGTTCTGGTTATTCAGCGTGTGAATGGGACACAGCGTGGTTATGAAGTGATTAGCGCTTATGCGACGAATCCTACTTGGATTTGTACGAAGAATCCGGTGCCGGGGTTGACGGAAAGGTGTGAGTGGATTGGGACTTTGGATATTGATTTTTAAGGACTGGGGATGTATCTTTCTTTGGTTTTGTGTAGGAGGGCACATATCTAATGTTTAATATCACAGTTACATGGAGTACCTATTAGTGTGTAGATAGTCTATTGTCTAATTTGTTCCGACTCTCTTCTTGAATGAACAAGATTATACCCACTACGAAAGTTCGGGCAAATGCTCAATGATTACAGACAGGGGGGATTGCATGCAATATCCTACTCGCTACAATTCAGGTAGGGACAAACTCAATCATGAAGCCCAGAGGCCAAGGTATCATTTTCAGCATAAAGTACAAGGATGGGAATCTGTGATTGCATCGGGTCAGACGAAAATGCTCCTCGAAGGAGTGAAGAAAATACATACAGATCCAACATCAAAATCCGCTTATCAAGCTAGCCTTCGGGCAGTATGTTCGTGTGACGTCGTTTCGAAGTCGATGCATCATGATCGTGAAGGCAAGTCAAGACCATCATTTCAAGTAGCGTGGCCATTTATGCCATGGTCCTGATTCTCAGAGTCCTGGCCATTGGGCAATGTCTCTGGATTTCCATTCTGAGTTGTTTCAGAATGCTCTGTGGCCCCGTTTGATCCCCCATTTTCCGTGATTGCTGGATATTTTTCGGGGAACGCAGAGCGCATCTGCGCAATGTGCTGGTTGAGGAGGTATTGCATGAGATTGCTGACAGGCATCGTCGTGTGCATGCGTCGCTCGGCTTCGATTATCTCGATTCGCATCTGTACCTCCCAGTCATGTTCTGTGGCATGTGCCTCGATCTCTTCCTTGCGCTGGTCACTCTTGGTTGAGATGGTCTTGGAACATCCGGGCATACGGCATGACCATATATCCGAGATTTTGTTCAATTCGGCGAGAGGGTGGGATGTGAGGGTATCTCCGTGGACGTTGGTAAGCAAAGGTGGAGTCTGAGGAGGTTCTGACGATAGTACGCTCTTCAGTAGTGAAGAAGCAGCAGACCCGGAACTAGGGAGAAGGGAGCGCCCTCGAGACTTTGCGGTGGCAAGAGGCGTTCTTATCAGCTCATGACCGCGACTTTTGCTCGGAGTGTCGACGTCCTCCATGTCCTCCATGGCTTCATCCTCTTCCTCGGGTTCGCTGGTATCCGACTTGTCAACGTCCTTGTTGGCGACTGCATTACGATGTCGTTTTCCCATCACTTTGCCTGAGACAACGGAGTTCATCTTAGGACGAAGGACCGACTTCTGTGTGTGGCCCAGGTGTTCATCATCGCTAGAGTCCTCGATCGGTTGTAGTGGTGTAAGGAGTCCGGGAGAAAGCGTACTCTCTTGAGTAGCAGCGTGTGCGAGCTCTCGGTGGATCACGTAGCGAGACCACCGGAAGCCAGGTGTATCCTCTTCGTCTAGCCGCTCGACAACCGCGCCTGCTCTGGCGGTAATAATCTTGCCCGCATTCTCCAGGCTGAAAGAATATCGGTCAGCTAGACGTTCCGTCAATAAATCTAGATGTAGTCGGCGCTTTGCTAGATGGCCTTCCTCTCTCAGATCCGTTATCATTTGGTAGATAGCATCGATTTGTGATTTTGCGATTGCCGCAGGATCATGTCGAGGTGTTGATACTGCCGTCTCATCCTGCTTTTCTTCATCCTCGGACTTGTTCGATCGCTCTTCCATGAGCTCGTTATAGACATCCTACGTGGAAAGAGTGTCAGTTATTCAAGTAGAATGAGGTCAAGAAATGCAAATGACTCACGGTAAATTGGCGACGAAGGTGAACGAATACATTAGTCTTCTTCCAGTCCACACTGTCATCCTCTTCGTCGGCTTCGATCATGCAGCGAAGCAAGAATGGCGCATGTTTCGCAAAGACTTCTGCGGATTGCTCTCTAGTCTCACAGCTGCCGTGTGTGTGAAAGACGTACTAGCCGCGGGTTAGTCGTCGGAACAAAGCGCGCCGAGTGGGGGAAGTCGCATAGGAACTCACCTGCTCACACAGATTCTTAAATGACGGATTGAGCTGCTTCTTGCCATGCTGGTGTCGGTCCGTGAGGAAATACAGCATATCGACCGCCTGGACCATGCGGCTAAAGGTCGGCACGTAGCCCTTGGCAGGCGAGATATTGTACCAGCCAGCCTTGCCAGCCACCCAGAGCTCAACACTGCGATCCTCAGTCTGGCCATAAGCGTAGTGAGTGACATCGTCGATAATAACACGTTTCGAAGCAGATTCGGGGTCGAGAACTAGACGAAAAACACCGCAAATGTGAGCAACACGTTGACCTCGCACTGATAGGACGCGCCTTGCGATAAGCATAAGCGTGTAATTGAATACGCACGTAGGTGGTTCTGGTCCTCTCTGAGCTCCAAGCAGCCAATCACCTGGACCGGATTTCGTTCTGTGGCATCAAGGAGATTGGCATAGAGCATCTTCCCCGGTCGCAAGACCTTCACGTCGACCAGATCGAAATCCGGCCATTCATTCTCGTCGGTGATGGAGGGATCGATGGGACGGAGGACGGTATCTTCGCGGGCGCTCATGATTGCGATGACTTCGGGGGGATCATGGTGTGTTCAAGTGAGTGTTAAGGGGTAGTCGAATGCGATTTCGAGGTCTCCTGGAGGGAGAACAATGAAGAAGGTGAATGCAGGTTGGAATCTCACGGCGTCAACAGTGAAGGTCCGTCCATTGATGGCCGGTAACTTACCGATACCCGGCGATACCTTATCGCTTATCGATTAGCCTCGTAGCCTCGATACCAACGATACCGCGCGATTAATTACGTGCAGCTCTCAGCTCCGAACCTTTTTTCCCTGGCAACACCGACAGATGCCATTCCCACGAAACTTTCGGTTGTTTCGCACCACCATGTCTGGAGAGAAGATCTTCGAAGGCTGTTTCGGTAGGTCCCAGGTTTCATCCGAAATGGTGTTCTCCTCCAATTGACATCTGACTTGGTTAGCCGTTCACAAGCCGCAAGGCATTACCTCCGCCGACGTCCTTCGCGACCTCCAGCGTCACTTCAACCCTTCCAAGCTTTTCAAGCCATGGATCGAGGCTGAGAAAGACTTCCGCAAGAAAGAGAGCAGCTACCAGAAGAACCGGCGACGCAACAGGAACAAGAAAGTCGAGGTGAAGATTGGCCATGGCGGTACACTCGACCCCCTCGCAACGGGAGTGCTGATCGCCGGCGTCGGAAAGGGCACCAAGTCGCTGAATAGCTTCCTGACATGCACCAAGTCCTATGAGACGGTTGTTCTCTTCGGTGCGGAGACGGACACTTACGACCGCTTGGGCAAGATCGTGCGCCGGGCGCCATACGAGCATATCACCCGGGAAGCAGTTGAGAAGGCCCTGGATCAATTCCGTGGGAAAATCATGCAGCGTCCACCTATCTTCTCGGCACTGCGCATTGAAGGAAAGAGGTTATACGAGTATGCGCGTGAGGGCAAGATGCCACCCGTCGAGATCAAGTCTCGGCCTGTTGAGACCGTGGAATTGAAAATCGTGGAGTGGTATGAACCCGGCACACACGAGTACAAGTGGCCCGAAGAAGAGATGACCGGCGATGAGAAGATCATCGCCGAGAAACTCCTCGACAAGGAAGCTGAGGTGTCTGTGGAAAGCGAAGCGGCAGACCAAGAAGTATCTTCCAAGCGAAAGACGCCGCCTGCAGCAGACTCGCCCAAAGAAGAAGAGGCGGAAGCCGCAAAAAAGCAAAAGCTCTCAGAGGACGGTGCCGCTCAAGTGGCCGCACTTGAACCTGTTGCATCGGAACCTGCCACTGCAGAGGCCCCCGCCGAGCAAACGGATCAGGATCAGCCTCGTCCCCAGCCCGCGGCAGTCAAAATTCACATGACCGTTACCTCGGGCTTTTATGTTCGCTCGTTGGCACACGACCTAGGCAAGGCCGTCGGTAGCTGTGGTCTCATGAGTGAGCTTGTTCGAAGTCGCCAGGCTGAATTTGATTTGCAGCCGGAGAATGTCCTAGAATACAAGGACTTGGAGCAAGGTGAGGAGGTTTGGGGTCCCAAAGTTCAAAAGTTCCTCGAGAACTGGGAGAGCAAGAGGGCTGCTGAGGCAGAGGCGGAGAACGCGAAGGCTCAGCAATAAAAGGTGTGATGTCGTTAGATAGGCAAGGCAAGGGAGTAGATTATGTACAACAAAGTCCTGCGTTATGCAGGTAGGCATTCATGTATATTGAAAACCAAACTCCCATATCCCAACCTCACTATTCCTAAAGCATTTTGACCTCCACGAGGATCCGTCTAATTCTCCAAATCCTAGTATTTTAATCTCAATCCTTAACCATCAGACATAAAACCGTAAAAAGAGTAATTCAATTGACCATGTGCAAATGCAGGGTAAAATTCTAGATATTACAGAAAGCCAAGGCTGATATCCACCGATTTTTGTTGCGCCTGGCGCCATCATCATCCTCCCTCTTCCAAATGACATAACTTGCACAGCCATCACCAGCCCACTCACATCCTATCCAAAAAGGAAGCCAGCTTAAGAGCGACCCTTGGCGGCAGCCCGCTTGCTCTTACCGGGCCGCTTGGACGCGCCAGCCTTCATCTTCTTTTGAGAGAAGCCACGGAGGTCACCGGTGGAGGTGGCATCGCCGCTCTTGGAGAAGCGCTTCTTACCACCGAAGCCGAACTTCTGGTCGCGCTTCTGGCGCTTAGCGTTGGGGCCACCCTCGCGGTTGCGTCGCTCGGGCTTGCCAGATTCCTCGATGGCGACGTCGAAGAGATCGTTAGCATCGTCGGTGGGGGCAGAGGAGTCAGCCTTGCGCTCTGTACGGTAAAAAGTCATTAGTCATTGCTCTATAGTTCCGGATATTTGGGACAAACATACTCTTCTTCAAAGCATTGATCTTCTCAAGGGTATCACGCTTCTCCTTCGCGCGCTGCTGCAACTTGGCGACCTGCACCTGCTTGCCGAACTTCTTGAGATCACGCTGGCGACGGGCCTCAGCAGCAGCCTTCTTGCCGGCGGCCTCCTCGTACAGCTTCTTCTTAATCTTGTCCATGTGCTCGTCGTTCTTGACCATCTCAGCGAAGTAGTCACCGGGACGGGTGAAGGGAATACCCTCCTTCTTGAGCAGACCGCGGGCCTCAATGGCAGCAGCCTGGCAAACCTTGTAGAAGGCCAGTTCACGGTTGAGGTCGTCATTGGGGTCGGTCACTTCAATCGGCTCTTGCGACACTAACGAGTTGTGCTCGGAGAATGGGGTGTTCTTGGTGATGAAGGAGATGCGCTTGAGGGAGGTCTTGATAGCGGCAGAGTTGTTGATGGTGAGACGCTGGTGGACAATTACATCCTCGCGCTCGTCGTCCTCCAGGTCTGATAGTGGGATATCTTCCTCTTCTTCCTCTTCGTCGTCATCCTCGTCGTTCTCGGCCTCATCTTCTTCGTCGTCGTCTTCCTCAACATCTTCAACCTCGTCCTCTTGTTGAACCTCCTCTTCTTCCTCATGCTGTTCGGAATCAGCAATTTCCTTCGCTTCAGGCTCCTTGCTGGCTTCTGTGCTGGTATCGGTCTTCTTCGAGGCCTTGCGCTTCTCGGCGGCCTTTACCATCTTCTTCTGTTTCTCGGCATTGTAGTCCCGGCCCCGGTGGGCATCGAGCGTCTGAAGGAGCTTGCTTCGCTTGACCATGGTGCCTGTTCTGAGTGGAAATTGGGGGTTGGGAACAACGGTGAGGAAACCAGCTGTGGTTGATGCTACGGGATTTTTTTGAACTCGGATCAGTCCTAATCAGGTTAGCGTGGCGATAAGGCATTAATCGGGGTTAGCGGATGTCGGTGGCGGAATAATCCATTGATCCGGTCTTATCGAAAGTGCCGCTCCATGGTTACTGAGTCCCGCATCCTGTTCGACAGTGAGATCAATACACCACTCCTGTTGTTGTTCGCTGTACACCATGGCCGAGGAAGCCTCTCCTTCCAAGAGCACCGCAGAGGAGTCTTTTCTCTCACAGCCGGTATATACTTCCCCGCGCATACTAACTCTCAAACCAAACTCCCGACTGACCAATGCCAGAACTCCGATGCCCAAGGCCAACTCACCGCGGCAGTCGACGAGCTCCTCGATCAGCTCCAAAGCAAGTTTGACAATGTCTCCAAGGAAATGTTTGGCAAATGTCCGTTTCCTCCCTGCCGCTCCTCGCTGCGCTAATCACCATATTTGCCTCACTACCCTATACCAGACTAACCACCTCCCAGTGGACGACATGACCCGCCGCCTCGACGAACTGGAAGCCTCATTGACAGCATCGGGAACCGAATCGGCATCCGCAACTCCCATTCCATAAGTGTCAGCTCGTTTATTGTACACAATATCACATTGCACAGTTGGAGGCGACAATTGAGCGTTGCTCCGCATGCTGGTCATCTTTGCTTGTACCTTTCACCTGTCAGGCCAGCCCTCGACCACGACCCTTTACAGCTTCTGCTTTCATTTCATGTTTTTACCAAGAGATACCCTCCGTCTCAAGAAGACAAGACTTTTAGAAGAAAATGCATATCTTCAAGCAATGAATCTATTCTCGTGTACAGAATGCCTAGGTCTCCTAGCAAAAAGAAACTCACCCGGCTACATTCGACATTTCTCAATTCATACAGTGCAACGAATGGAATGCTGCAACAATTTTCCAACGATTCATCACAAGGTGCACGGGATGTAAATTGGGTTTCTAATCCCAATTCCCCGACATACTCCACAACTCAAGGACGAAAGCAAGCTTACAGCTCATCCTTGGGCTCGGTTTCGCCGGTAAAGCCACGCAGGATGTTGCTGCGCGAAACCATGTCATCGAGCTTCTCGGGGGCAGAGGCACCCTTGCTTAGGACCTTAACCAGACGAGCCAGCTCCTTGGTGGCATACTCCTGGTTCTGGGCCAACTTGTCGGCAACCTTGACGTAGTACTGGGCGTACTTGTCCTTGATATCCTTGGCAGCCTTCTTGATCTCGGCAGCAAGCTTCTCGAAGTTCTTAGCGGGCACGTACTCGGCAACCAGCTTGTCGAGCACAGCAACGGTGCCAGCCTTGTTGTTCAGACCACCGCCAACGGCGCGGTTAGAGCCAGTCTTGGTGTTCAGGAACTCGATGAAAGCCTCCTCGGAGCGGGCACCGGAGTAAGCCTCGGGCTCGGTGGAACCCTTGGGGAAGAACTTGATGGTAGGGTAGCCGGTGACGCCCTGCTCCTTAGCCAGGGCGCGGGCATTCTCGGCTTCGGCGTCAACCTTGGCGATCACAATGTCAGACTCGAGGGCGAAGTCATTGGCGAGGGTCTCCCAGATAGGAGCGAGGGTCTTGCAGTCTAGACAGAGAGAATCGTGTAGTTAGTAAACCAGAACACCTGAATATCACAAAAGGGACAGGAATAGACAACTACTCACGGCCACACCACGGCGCGGTGAAAGCAACCAGAACATCCTTATCACCACCAACAGCAGTCTTGAAGGTGGCATCGTTCAGGAACTCAATCTTGCTAGCCTCCTTCTGAGCACCACGGGGCTTAATACCAGTCTTGTCGACTATCCACTGAGTCAAGCTCTCCAGATCACGACCACCCTGGTACTCCTCAGGCTTATCACTCTTGCCATCGAACCACTTCAGGGTAGGGAAGCCCTGAATGCCGAAGCGCTTGCCCAATTCACGGTGCTCATCGGCATCGACCTTGCCAACGGTGACCTTGTCCTCTGCGAAAGCAAAGGCAGCAGCAAGCTCCTCGTACACGGGAGCAAGGTTCTTGCAGTGGCCACACCAGGGGGCGAAGAATTCGACGAGGGCGGGCTTGCCCGACTTCAGGACGACCTGGTCGAAGTTGCCGGGGATCAGGTCAATGACGGCGGAGCTGGCAGCGGCGAAGCCGCTGAGCGCAGACAGGGCGCCGAGCAGCAGGAAGCTCAGACGAGCCATATTGATGTGTATTGTGTGGATTTGGTTTTATGCGATTGAGTATATGATCAACTTCCTGGAGGAGATAGGAAGGAAGGTTGAATGGCTGAGGTTCGGGGGTTTCTTTGGCGCTGATGACAAAACACCGAAGAGGCCACCTCAAGTGGTTTGTCCCGCAGTCCGCGCAGATCATCGGTCGATTATCAACCACAGACTAGACCCAAGTACACCACAATTTACTTGTATGCAATACACACTAGAGTAGTACAGACTGTTTGATCTCTTATTCCCCAGAAAGGAATTTATATTTCATTTCTTTATTACTAAAGTAGTAATACAATAGAGAAAATTCGTCGACGTCACATCCACTCATGTAGCAATAGTTCCTGCAGGCTGAGCTGTCATAAAAGAGGCATGATGCTCAAATGCAACCTGCATACATATAGGCCCGAAAATCCCCCGTGATAATGATGCGTCTGATATCCGATGTAGCTCTGCTAGCATAGTCCTCTTCTCTCTCTCTCTCATCGTCGTTCCGCCAACCACTTGTTAGCATCGTCCCAAAGCTTCGCCTCCTTGAACTCCTTGCCGGCGTTCTGTGTCCCCTTGTGGACCTGTATGTAGAAATTAGCTTGGCTGCAACGGCCATGAAGGATACTACAGGAACATACCGCATCCCACAGCTTGAAAGCCAGATCCAGATTTCCGGTGAAGCTCTCGCTGTGCTGGAACCATTCCTTGCCTTTCGACTTCACTTCTTGCCGAGCCTCGGGCGAGGTGGGATTTGCCTGCAGGGGCAGATCATCCAGATAGGTCCGAACAGCGATACCGAGACCGCAGTCATTATCGTCAATGAAAGGTAGCCTAAAAACCCCGTTAGAATATATTCACCCTCGCGAATATGAGAAGCTTGGAAAAGGAACGTACTTGATTCCCAGCTCAACCCAGTCATTGCGGTCTCGGTCAACCTCACCGCTCAGTAGTAGACTCGTCAGCACGACCTCGATGAGATTCCTCAACGCGGTGCGAACTTCGGAGATCAGAGAGCGGTAGCAAAGGAGTTGTCGGCTAAGAGGGCCAGAATATCCGATAGGCTTGTGCTGCAACTTCGCAATACAGGCCACACGGGATACCAGCATGTTGAACGTCTTGTCCTCCTCTGCACAGCCAAGTCAGCCTAATTCGGTGCCGGGGGGGGGGGGGGGGGGGGGGGGGGGGGGGGGGGGCGGGGGGGGGGGGGGGGGGGGGGGGGCGGGCGGG